>KE747809.1:350637-455769 GCA_000465215.2 Pyrenophora seminiperda CCB06
CCAGGGCAGCACTTACTTCTTTGCGTAGAAATGGCTTGCTGAGACTCGTCTCAAATCCCACATTGTCGTATCCCTCGATAAGCGCGATACCCAGTGTCGTTGGAATGAATTCTTGCACCCCGCCCGTCCCTCCCCCGACACCATCCTGACCAACAGTTGCGCCGCCTCGCCCGCCGCGCCCACCTCGTCCACCTCTTCCCCTGCCTCGGCCTCTGCCTGCACCTGCGCCTGCACCGTTTGCAGCCCCGCCTCCCTTGGGTCGTGCAATCACATATTCCCGTATTTTGATCTTGGCAATGTGCTCAGCCATGGTGGCGTCTGTGCCGATACCGTTTGCATCCATCAGTGCGATAAGCTCGGGTTCAGTGAGGTAACTCGGTGCACTTGTTTTGCCATCTTGCATGTTTGCTTCTGTGGGCTCAAACATCTCGCCAACTTCATATTGTGGAAGTACTTGGCTACTTTCCCACTTGTCGTATGGGTACACGTCGAGATAGTTGCGTGCAATGACAGTCAACCCGTGCGCGTGGAAATACTCGCCGCCATAATCAATCTCAATATCTGTAGCTTCACCTACAGCGTCCTCGGAACAGCATGCGAGAAAGCGACGAACAACAAACTCGTACACTGTCCGCTCCCGGTCGTTGAGTTGCGTAGGTGCTACATAGTTTACTGGGTGGATAGGCGGATGAGCTTTGTCGTTGTTGCGACCCTGACGAGGTTGGTGAAATCCGCCGTTCATGAGATGTTGAGCGAATCCACCCCAACGGCCGTCCTGTGTTTGTCTTCCAACAAGTGTCCGCAGATCCATGCCACGGTCAAACTGGTCTGTCTCGGTACGCGGGTAGCTAATCCATCCTTTGGTATAGAGCTCTTCAGCCACCTTCATGACGTCCTGTGAAGTCATGCGTAGGAATCTACTTCCCATCTTTTGAAGCTCTACAGTCGTTAGAGGCAGAGGCTTCCACTTACTAGTCGGCTTCTTGGCCATCTTGACCACTTTCGCCCTCTGCGCAAGTAAACATTTCTCAAAGATGATAGTGACGGCCATACGATCGAACAGGTGGCCACGTCGCCAGCTGAACTTGACGTCCACCTTATCTTTTGTGTGTTCTACTTTGATGTACCAAAAAGGCTCGGGTACAAAGTTTCGAACGCGAAGATAGCGATCCACAACGAAGCCTAGGGTGGGAAACTGGCAGGAGCCATAGCTGATAATCTTGCTATCCTCGCCTTGTTGAGGGATCATGTTCTGGAGCGCGAGCGTTTGCATGCGCGTAAAAGCTGCACCCAAACGAAGATCCAGTTCTATCCGCGCCGAGACAGCCTCAGCTTGCGCTTCATCCAAGTGAATGGGATTCTGCGAGGCCTGAATGACATGACTGTCATCTGTCAGCTGCGAAAACTTTGTTGTAAAGGAGGAACGAACGCTCGCTCGATATTGCTGAAGCGTGCTCGCCAGACCTGCATGTTCGGGTTCGCTTTCAGTGCAATGTCGCGGATTTCGGTTCCAATATGCTCCCCCTCACGATCGCAGTCGGTCCATATATACAAGATGGACGCATATCGGGCTTGTGTCTCAATGTTGCTCGCCACGGCCTTGTTGTTCTGTATCCGATTAGCAAAGACCAGTGGACAGCAGTGCAGCACACACCTGAGGTATGCTCGAAACTATGGGAGCATCGAACAATGCCGATGGCGGACACGAATGCCACTTTTGGAATTGGGCGTTGAAGTCTTGCTTGACAATGTGGCCTGCAACACAGGTGAAGGTTACAGAACAATTGCCCCAGGGATTGAAGCGAAAGTCGAATTTGTAATTCTTGACCCACTGGATGCCTCGAACCGCCTCCTGTTCATCATTAGAGTCTTGTCCTACGTACCTACGTATTCTAGTCGCCGGTCAGGATAATAGCCAGACTCACAGCACGGGCTTGGCCACCCAAGTGGTTCGCAACTGCCTTAGCAATTGAAGGCTTCTCCGCCACACATAACACCCGAGTCATATCCTAAAAGCCTTGGCTTCTGCATGCACTTGCGAACACAGCTTTACGCCGCAAGAACAGGCTCAGGAAATGCAGGTCATGTGAAAACGCGACAAGGCTGAAAAGCGCGTTCAGCTGCTGCCGCACAGGCCATCTTTGCGCCACGCTAGGTAAATACCTAGACAGCGGTTCATGAGGTCATTGCATCCCTCACAAATATTGACGACACGCGCTGCCTCCACCACACAAGGGGCATCGCAACATCGTCGCCGCCAGCAACACAATCTCTCATCACCATGCCTGATCCACGCACTTATGTTGACATGGCACTGCCACTCGTCAAGACGCTGCCTGAGTGCGCCGACTTCTTCAAGACAGTGGAGCCGTTCATCCCGCAATTATACCACCTCCCAACTCAAGTGGCAGCCCACATCACGGATACGCAGGCGTTGAAGGAGCTCTACCTGAATACGAACCCGCTCATCTCATCGCTGGCATTTGCCACCATGTTCCTTACTCCTATTGTGCTCGTTCTTTCCGAATTCAACCGGAACTACTCCCAAGTCGACCGGTTGTGGAGCTTACTACCTGCCTTATACAACGTACACTACGCAGTATGGGCCCATCTCAATGGACTGCCAACAATGAAGCTCGACCATGTCATGGCGGTTTCAATCATCTGGAGCGCCCGTCTGACCTTCAACTACTGGCGCAAGGGTGGGTACGAAGTGGGAAGTGAGGACTACAGGTGGCTTATCGTGAAAGACTATATTGGAGGTCCGGCAATGTTTGTTTTCAATGTCACCTTCATATCGCTCTACCAAAACGTAAGTATTTGAGTCTTAGAAGCAGCATGGGGCCCGATAGCTGATGCTCATAGATCCTTCTTTGGCTAATCGCCACGCCCACATACGTCCTACTTCTTGCCTCACGTATTAGTGGCAATCAAGTTACTTCATACGATACCTTGTTTGGTCGTGGAATGCTCGTGCTTGTCGTATTTGAATTCTTCGCGGATCAAGCACAATGGAACTTCTATAAAGCAAGGGGTGTATACCACAACACGGCCAAAGTGCCTTCCAACTACAAGTACACTCGCGAGCAGCTTGATCGGGGCTTTAACACGACGGGCCTTTTCGCCTGGTCGCGCCATCCCAACTTCGCGGCGGAGCAGGCTTTCTGGGTGGCTCTATATCAATGGTCCTGCCTGGAGACTGAGACGTACGCCAACTGGGCCGGTGCAGGCGCTCTTGCATACCTGCTCCTTTTCCAGGGTAGCACATGGCTCACTGAGCTGTTGAGTGCGGGCAAGTATCCCGAGTACAAGGTCTACCAAGAGCGCGTCGGCATGTTTCTCCCAACATTTGGTACCAAGAGTATGGATGCGCCACTGAATGACAAGGAGCAGAGAAAGGTCAACGACGCAAAAGCCGGCAAGGGCGCTATGAAGACTAAGTAATGACGCGACGAACTTTAACATCCAAGTATTTGGCACACGGCAAGTTAGGGGATAGTAGTGCGATTTACTTGGTAAGAAATATCAGACTTCTAGCTATGGCTTTTACTCAATGTTTTGGCGAGATGATTTCAGATGGCGCCCCCGGTCTTGTTGGCTGTGTGTGTGCATCTTGCAGACTTACGTTGGTCAAGTGAAGAAGATAAGCTGTGGCGACAAGCGAACCGGCTCCGGTACACGCAAGTTCGCTGTGAGGATGGTTTACTAAGCGCATATTGATTAATTACCAAATTAATATTTATTCATACACAACTATCCGAGCTATCCGCTAGTACCAGTACTCCAATCGATATACATGACTCGGAAGATCAGTTAGCATGATGAAGTCGGCCGGACATGATGAACGTAAATTGGCAAGGTACTTTCATCAGGTATTTCAATAAAAAAAGGATTTGACTACGTTAAGGGGAAATGCAGCATCATTGCTCCATGAAGGGCTCGATCTGGTGCCTGTACCGCATTAATGAAAGTGCTATAGACGTGATTTTGAATGTGGTTCTACTCCATATTAGGACTAGCGTCCTGATGGTTGTCTTCTATGTGGTGGTTGCAATCACCTAGTTAGATCAATCAACATCACTATGTTGTATTGAATCTCAGTCAATGCAAACATGATAGGTAAGAACATATATAACTCATTTTGGAATCTTAATCTTTCTGCATCAAAGATATTTTGTTACCAACAAAAAACACCCACTCTGGTTAATCACGTCCAGAACAAATCTATGATTTTAGAGAATGTACCAGAGGTGGCGCCGCCATCCAGAGAAATTGTCAATGTACATTGGCCCATGACGATACCCGAGAACGCCAGCTTCGCAATTTCATCTCCGCAGCCGATACAGCTACAGGGGCCGTATCCGATGCAGATTCATGCAGATTCGCCAATACATATCTACTGTAATCGCGAGCTAACTGTCATACCCGCTGGCCCACCAACACAGGGATTTGCAAGAGGCTGGCTCAAGCTACCCGTCGAGCTCAAGCTTGCCATACTACGACACAACTTGATTTTCTCCGTCGCAATCTGGCCTTCCAACGTCAATGCCGTTATCCGTAATCTTCTACTCCCCTACCTACGAATGACGCCTGACATTGCCATGATGGCCAAAACGGTCTTCTACCACGAGAATGAGTTTGTTGTGAAATTTTCCTCTTCCACACCCAGGTACGACTCTGCGTCAATTATACCTCCCATGTCTGTGCGCTCCCAGCTTCGTCGCATCAAATTTTTAACACGACTCACGGCGAAGGACTGGCTGATGCTGCGGAGATTATCGAGAGAGGGAGAACAAGCTGGTTTCATAAATCTTGTTCACCTCCAGGTGAGGTGCCTGTTGAAGGAAGCTGCAATAGACTGCAAGCGGTACGAACATGGCAATAAGAGATATTATCTCCACGCACCAGAGAATGGCTATCCCCCACATTTATGGGGGCCGCCGATAAAGTTTCCATTTGTCGGAGAAATCCTATACGATTATTCGGGGTATGACTCTCCTGGGAGCGGGAAAGACAGTACTCTCACTTGGATGACTACCATGAAACATTTGGTAGACTCGCATATCTCATTCAAGAATAAGTAGCAATGTCAATGTTTTTTGAGTGAAGGACTGTCTTTTATCTACGCTTTCCATGGAGCGGTGATGTTGTTCAACATGAGGAACACGATCTACTATTGTACATATTAAATAGTGTATGAAGAAATATGACATGCGCATAATAAAATGGAGTCTCAAAGAAATACCATTTACGGGCAGCTGAATCAACTAGCATCTCTATCTTCATCTTCATGCACAAAGAAAAATCGTGAAATGCACAAGCGACACACCCTAGAATCTCATGAGCGGGTGTTTGGTGATGATTGTTGATATGATAGCAAACCAACACAGAGAGCTCAATATCGATTCGTTTAAGCAGTACTACTCTGGGCCAACAACGACTAGGCTGGGATTTCGGGGTTTCACGAAACGGTTGTCCGAAAGGATATACCGGGTAGACATCTCTCAAGCCAAACAGAGTAGTCACTCGCTGTCGAACACAACTCTGCTCCTACCTTCCATTCCACCATCAACTGACCCCTTGACTTTCAGTACCAGGTCTCTATCAAAGAACGCAACGCCAAGCTCTTGACTCGTAAACCAACTAGCACGGTCTAGATTTCCAGAACCTAAAACAAGCACTTCATCGTCTATGATGGTCATCTTAAGATGTGATTGCTGTGGCTCCCCCCCTTCTCTTCCTCTGCCACAAGGTCCCCCAATTGCATCAAAGTAGGATATGTGCAAGTCGCCCGGTTTAAATGGGGCCATGGGTGACTCCTCATCGCTAGCTTGGAGTGTACGAGAAGTGAGCTGCTGGTAGCGTTTGATGAGCTTGTTGATGCAGCGTGATGTTGTCGTGCCTGCTGTGACTAGTTGCTCGAGTATCATAAGACGTTGCGAAGTCAGTATGCGTACGTGAACACCACGAGCGAGTGCTCTAAGTATTGCTGATAGGACTGGCGGTGCGGTGACGTTCGGTGTTTGAATACGAATGCTCTTCTCAGCCTTGTCGAAGAGCGTGAGTATGAAGACGTTCAAAGGCGTTGGTGGCGCTTTCACCGCTTCTTGCGATCCGAAGAAACAGAAACGTGGGTTCCGGCGATGGGGACTGGGCAGGAATATTGTAGGTATATTTGTAGCTGAGAGATGTACCATCGACTTTAGCGCAGGATCCTCTTTGATAGTGGCATGATTTGCAGCTTCAAGAACAGTAGGATCATCCAGTCTTCGTTCCCAAAAAGTGCGGTAAAACTTGAGAAAATGATCTACTACCGGTCCAGTGAGAGTCATGGCACCCTCAAACCATTCCTCCCAGCTAATGTTGCAGCTCGGCAGTACAACGGTCTTTCGATCCACGATAATGAATTTGGGGTGCATAACGCTAAACGGAAGGATGAAGATGGACTTGACCTCAAGATCAAGTCCATTGAGCTCGGAAGGATCTGGTAGGCCCAGTTTCTTCACCCATGATGACGATTTGTAAATTTGTCCCACGGTAGTCTGCTTGTGAAAAAGCTTTTGGAAGACTGAGCTTGAAGAGAAGCATAATCTCACCCTGATCTTTTCGGTGCCTCTTTGAATAGCTTTGTGTGAGAGTCTTTTGAGCACTTCGTTTAGTGTTTCTAATGTTGATGAACGAGCCCAGAAGCACGTGACGAGGATGAGCTCGTGGCTAGCGGACTCAAGAAGCGGCACAAGCGAGTTGTAGATGGCGGATCCGGTACCAGTCACGAATGTGTCGAGGTTGGATGTGGTGAAAAGCGACCGCGGATAGCGGGCGTAGTAGCTCGGATCATCGTTGGCGTTCTCTGGTGCAGCGGCATCCAGTGCAGATATGAACGGTTCATTGAAATGGGACCTAGCGGGGGTACGTGGGGTTGGTGCCATGTCTTTTCCCAAGTCAGCGTGATGCAACAATGTTTCTTGTGCAACGCAGCTTGTGATTGATGAGATGACGTCTGGCCTGTCTCGGCTCGCGCATGTGCTTGACGCGTCGTGACTAGTCCATATTCGGTTAGGCTTTGGTATGGAGGAGAGGTCCAATCCCCGCCAAAATTTCCCATTCTTCAACAACACATGCCAATCACAATTTCGACATTACATACACGACGGGTCTCCACAGCGGAAAGCAGGCACTCTATATCGCGTGAATATAACGAAAGCCACGAATCAACTTCCCCATAGTTAACCGCATCGCCGAAACAGGCGCATGCTTCGCCATGCCTGTCTCCATCCTCCCACCAAGCGCACCCCACCCTCCACGTCGCGATGCGAAAGATGAGGACGAAGATTCCGACATGGAGATGGACGATGATGATCTTGTGGCGTCCACATCAAAAGCTATAGTAACACCGGGCGAGCACATCACAAGCGACCCACAATGGATGCGCGGCCACGGCACCTATATTCCTTCCATTCCACCTTCTTCGACAACGATAATATCTACCGTTGCGGGTACACTCCAGAAGACAAATAAGCTTTTATCGGTGCAACCGCTGCGAGCACGCTATCAGCCGGAGATAGGCGACCTGGTCGTAGGACGCATGATGACGGTAGGCACCAAAAAGTGGAATGTGGACATTGCAGCGCCCATGCTTGCAAACCTCCCGTTGAGCAGTATCAATCTGCCCGGTGGTGTATTAAGACGCCGGACAACAGTAGATGAGCTGAACATCCGTACCTTCTTCCAGGAAGGCGATCTGCTAGTGGCCGAGGTGCAGAGTTTGCATCAGGACGGGACGGCGAGCTTACATACGCGATCGCTGAAATACGGAAAGCTACGAAACGGCTTGTTTACAAGTCTGAGTGGTGCCGGAGGTGGCATACTATCCAGGAAAGGTGGAATTGTGAGGTCGCGAAGACAGGTCTTCACGCTCAATACAGCTGCAGGCGAAATTGACATTGTACTTGGCGTCAATGGATACATATTCATCAGCAAACACATAGCAACAAACGCGGACGCCAAGGAAATGGGTATCAATCGACTGGACGAGAATGTCACCGAAACGCTGTATTCGAGCCAAAACGACGATATCGAGCCGACATTTATGCGCGAGATTACGAGAGTCAGCACGCTGATTCGGGGTCTAGTCGCATGCGGTGCCAAAGTCGATGAGGACATGATTGTAAAAGTGTACGAGGGTGCGGTAGAGCTGGAGGCTGAAGAGAAGAGTCTGGGTGGTGTCGAGCGGGGTATCGGTGCAAAGGGCATTGTGGAGACCGTATTGGGTAGGCTTGAAGCGGAGGCTCAAATGCACCCGGAATGAAGCAAGTACTAGTCAACGGAAAACCAACACCAACGGTATCGCAATAGTGGTAGACATGGACGATCGACATGTGCGATCATTTTTTAGAAATACCACGACCCGAACAAACCACCGGGGGTCTGATAACGCCAATGACATACCAAATGCCGACAGGCGTGTATATTCACGAAGGCATCGATTGGTACAAAGTGGTGGAGCCAGCTGAGTCGAAGATATGAGTAGATGAATAACTCAGTAGTGTATACTTCATCACGGTATGAACACATTACCACCCCCATTAATGTATGCGCCAAATATACCCCAGGTCCTGCAATGTAAAACGATTCCGTTCCCAAATGAAAGAAAAGCCGAAGACGCCACGAACATGATTGATCCAATTAACCCTCTAAAGCAAGGAAGGCATCCCTTTCCAACTTCCGAAGGGTATTAATGTCCCCGCCAGCCTCCATTACAGCCTTCATGGCCGCCTGACTGATCTTGCGCCGCTTATCAGCAGCCTCCTTTTCCCTTCTTGCCTTCGTTTTACTAGAGCCGCTTGGCGCAACTCCGGTAAGAATCTTCCTGCTATCGTCTGGCGTGAAGTTTACAAAGCCATCACTGCCACCTGGACTGCTCATCTGGCGAGAAGAGTGGACAGACCCGTTACTGGATTTACGGCGTTGTGAGGATGTGCTGGTGCGGTGATGAGGATGCGAGTTTGTTGATGGGCGCCGACGGTGAAAGCGGGGCTGTGTATATGGCGATGGGGAGCGTGAAATAGGACGACCAATGGGGATGATCTGGTCTGCGTGTTGTTGGTGGGGGTGGGAAAGTGTAGGGTACACGGTACCGTACACTGGTATTTCGAATGAGCCTGGAGCGCTAGGGGCAGGAACAACAGCGCTATCGTTGACCGGATTGAAGTCGAAAGGCGAAGAATCACATGTGATGCCTAGTCCCATATTCTGGCTTGCGCAACGCGGGTTGTCGTCTTGTAGATTCGTCGACGGGCAAGGCTGCGAGGTGGCAATCTGATCATCCCACCACTTAGCTGCCTTGGCATCGTTGGAAAATTCGGGTGAGGCTGAGAAGCTAAAGTCCAATCCTGGCGAAGTTTCTGGACCCCATGTTGTCATAGACAAAGGGAGAGAAGGGGGCGGGGTCTGCAAGGCTGAAAGGGCGCCTCTTGACGCAGATGAGGAGCTTAATGCTAGGTTCATGTTACGATTGAAGCTCTGGTCATTATGGTGATTACCGGAGATACTGATTGCTGGAGATGCTGATGGTGTCAACTGGTAGTTTGAGAAATCGGGTTCATCGTGCGGGTTTGGTGAACGAGTGTGGGTATAAGCTTCTGGCTGGGCATATGGAGCGAAAAACCCATTGCTGTTCTCTTGTTGGTCGAGTTTGGATGAGAGCGGAGGCGAAACAATCCCTGGTGACGAACAGCGCGGCAATGATCTCGTTACGCTTTCTGCCTTCCTGGTCCATACATCTGGAATGGGAGAGCGGTGGTAGGATGGCTGCATCATTTTCGCAAAAGATACAGCAGGCGACTTCTTGAGTTGTTTCGTGATGCCACGTTGCTTTGTATTATTATGGAAAGAGACAGCCTTCTTGACAGATCGTCCAGGTGTGTGCGGTCGTGGGGTGGAAGGCTGAGAGATGGACCTCAATTGGTTCCTGGTCGCCTCGAATATATCGTCAAAACTCAACAACTCAGAATCGCTGTGAGACTGTTTCCCGATAGCCGAACTAACGTGGAAAGATGGTATAGAATCATCGCATCGGGCGGCGATTGGGTTTTGTTGGCAGTCCTCGAGAGCCTTGTGCCAAGTAGCACGCGTGTTCCAATCGGGTATAGGCACAGCACCGAATGGCTCACTCTCATTCGACGAAGGGAGGTCAAAGAGATGTGTCAAATCCTGGTCGGGTGTCGAGTCGCTGGAGTGGTGGATCATGTCTGGCTCAACCAATTCTGCAAAGAGGCGCTCCAGATCCATCACCTCCACTTCTTTGTTGCTGATCTGCCGCATTGGTATAGTGTGTGGGTGTCGTAGCGATGTCATGGAACGATCACGTGCCAAATGCTTGCTGTGACCGAGTAGATGGTAGGCGGGAGGGGCGGGAGGGGTACGTTGTAAGTAATCGGGATGGGGTGAACGTGATGAATGTAACACGGTTCTTGTACCTTGCTGGTGATAAGGCTATGATGGTTGCGAGTCTGCAGGAACGACTTTTGCAGCGCGCCAATGATACCAAAAAACAAACATGTTAAACAAACATTGCACGTAGAGATATATAATACCACAGACCAAAATGGAGAGTTCCTTACCAGCCATCTCCCACTTGGTGCTCATTCCGTCTATACTTAGCGTACTAGGTCCGTTTGGGTTGGCCCAGGGTTGGAATGGAAGATGACCTGCGCCCCAGCCCTTTGGTTTCAGGTAGTTTTTGGTGTGTTTGCATCACCAAAAGGTATCATACACGACAAACCTGGGGATGACCGGGTGGTTGGGTAATTCGTGACGAGGCTACGTACGCTGCATGCAGCCACATACCGGACCTGACGTCACATTCCTGAGATTTGTCGTTTAGGCAGCTGGAGTCTGTTACACAACAACCAACTCGTAGCTTAGCTTCTTTGTTCTCTACTATCTCTTTGTATGCGTTAAGGTTCGGCCTGCGTATGAAGTGCAAGGGGCGCCCTGACTGTGAGTTCGAGGTGCTATGCTGAGGAGGGGACTGTAGAGATGTAGTAGCCGGTCAGGTGAGGCTATTGGTGTCGTCCAGCCAGATTTCATGTTCTTCATCGCGATGAGGAAAAGTCCCGCCACTACCGAGAGTGTGGAATGCGATGAGTACACATGCCGCAAACAGTTCCCAGCCAGCACTAGCAATGCATTTTCGGAAGCCTAGCCAAGCACTGTGATAGGCTGACTAGGGTTAAATGGTTTCAATAGTAGAAATTGAGTGGCACGAGTGGTTCGAGATCCAGGGCGGCGGATGAAAGGTATCAGGCCTTACAGGATGTTTGGAAGCCCGCAGTGCAGGTCTACGCAGGCACCGCGTAACAGAAGAAACCGAATCTACGAGTCGTACTGTGGCTGGGCTTTTGCTATCCCAGGGTGTAGGATCAATGGTGGGCGCCCAGACGCGACGATGCTCTTTGACCCTGTTGATGTGACCCTCACGTTACAGATAACGGTTGGAGGGTAATTGCATCTTTGCAAATAAGAATGGCGCAATCTCCTGAGTTTTAATTCTTTTGCCGTCGTTATGACAAATGTCGGTGGTGGACGCAGGAGGTCGAGAAGACAGTTTGGGTGTTTAGGCTTGTGCACGACACGACCGGGCGTGCGTCATCCGAAGGAACGCACCTCAGCCAGCTCGAGCTCCACGCCAACAACAGCAGCGACACGTGCGATTGTGTCTTGCATAGTGCCCATCTACTAGCCTTTATATGCAAATAGCGTGAATAGAGTCTTTGGGTATTTTTTTTTCTCGTAATACAATGGATCCCGACCCGCCCATATCTAACGACCCTCAACCGTCCATCTTTCGCTGGATCCTCGGCTTCCTGATGGTGGGCGCGTGTTGGGGACTCACGACGCCTTTTATGCGCAGAGCTGCCATGTATGTTTCCTTGTCCAGATGCACAAGCGCCTCTCGTCTCCAAGCGCCATATCAGCTAACATAATGCCCCAGGAATTACACGCCTCCCCAACGCCCTGCCCTCACCGACCCGAACAACTCTTGGCTCAAGAAAAAGGCCCTCGGCGTACTATACGCTGTAATTGGTGTCTTGAGTAGACCTGCCTACGCGATTCCACTTCTGCTCAATGTAACGGGTAGTGTTTGGTTCTTCATATTGATTGGAAAGGCCGAGCTGAGTCTCACGGTGCCTATAACAAATTCTCTCGCGTTCATGTTTACAGTATTGGGAGAGTGGTGGGCAGAGAAGAAGGTCATAAGTCGAGGTAGGTTATATACCGGATGCGGCGTGGTGCAGAAAGCTGACTAGGGACAGATACATGGATTGGGATGGCATTCGTACTTGGTGGCATCGGGCTATGTGTGCAGAGCAAGACCTCTTAGATGACAAGAATCGCATTACTACGCCTACCAGTCTTTTGCAAGCCTATTGGTCGAAGCTGTACCATTTGCACCCGTCGGCCCCGCCTTTTCTTGATATAATTTCGAAAACCCCTTCTCAGGCGGCTGCAACCAATTTCTTTCGTCATACCTCTCTTCACCCTCGATAACATGGAATGTGTAGATGTTCCTACTCTTCTCGCTGGTGTTCTTCTCGCTCTTGTGTAGAATGTTGCCATGAATCAAGACTAGTGTTCCAGCTTTGACCTCGCCCATATCGTACTTCTCTTCCTTCTCCACCATCTCGTAGTCTTTCTCGCCATTTGTTCCTGGCGTCATGCCCTTTGGGAACTTTGCACCCTCGTTGTCGATGAACCCCGTCCCACTACCCGTCCTAACAAACCTCTTTTCGATAGCAGTGCGCTTATGACTGCCAGCGGCGAAACTCAGACATCCATTGTCCTTGGTTGCGTCTTCGAGCGCATACCACCAGCCTACCGCACTAGGCGGGTCTGTATACAAGAAGGTGCTATCTTGGTGTGGTGGCACAGCACCGCCAATCTCAGGCTGTTTGCAGATGACCATGGATTGTAAGACGCGCGGATCACGGAAGCCGAGCGAGGACGCGATGGCGGCATTCTGGGCGGAGAGAGAGATGCTGCGAAAGGAGGGGGACAGCTCGTGAAGGTAATGGCCGATCTTATTTATGGCTCTATGTTTGGGCTTTGTCAGAGAGCCGGATTGATCAAAGGCATCTGGCCGTGTTTCAGCATACAGGCGTTCAATCAAGTTCTCCATGGACAGCCTACCTTCTTCGAAGAAGAATCGCACTTTATCTCCAGATTCCAGGAAGTAGCTATCCCCCACGTGATCCGCACCGTCATCACCACCAGTCGAGAACTTGGTCATGGGATGTTCGTCCAGTGGGAACTCGTTTAGCATCTGATTAGTGTCTTCCAAAAGCTGCTTCACAGTATCCTGCGACAGCGCATCTGGTATTAACAGATAACCATTGTCGTTGAAAAATGCAAGTTGCTTAGGCGTGAGCCCTTGTGCAATTTTCGCAGTCATGGCGGGCTTGGGTAGAAGCCAGATGGTTGTGGAGTGAGGCTGTAGAATGATGGACTGCACAAGAGTCGCAATCGCAATGGCATCGTCCATGCCGTCAGTAAGCGTCGGAGGTCGCCGTACACAGAACAAGGCAAGTCCTGCCCCGCACCAGCCCCACGCTTTAACTACATGGCATCAGGCACAATGCCATTAAAGATACCGAGACGCAAGTTGTGAGTTGTGAGTTGCACAGATGACCCGCCGTCACGCCTTTCGCACAATAGCCCTACCTACCACGTGCCTGCATATATGCAACCGGCCGTTGGAACTGCCGACACAATCCCTTGACCTGATCGGCATGCTGACATGCCGAGATAGCTACTAGGCGGGAATCTGACCCTGCATTGAATACCGATCCTTGCTATGCCATGGTTTGAATATCCTTCGAGCGAGGAGAACAGAGTGGAGTGTCTGGAACAAGGGCTTGGCGGGGGGATGACATGTATGTACCGCTAAAAGTGGACCGCCCGAAGTTGCCGAGGTGCTCATACGACACGACGTGAACGTAAATACATATTACAATGACCATCCCCATGCCATCGTCTACATCTTTCGGCCCAGCAGCAAATGATCGAAGCGACCCGCCACAATAACCCTCACAGTTGCCGCGCTCCCAACCCTTCCTGCTCGTTGTGTTCACAAGTCCGTATCGCCCTTGGTGTTGCCAAAGATAAACAGAGACTTCTTGGCCGAGGCACGATCGTTGCCGCAGGGCTGACGCTATGGGCGCCTTGATTGTGCAGAGTGGATGCATTTCCGTCGGGTCTGGCTGACCCAACTCTGTAATTGCAACTACGCTATAGTCTTGGTCCTGCTCAAAACAACTTACGCCCCTCGAATTGGAAATAGTGATGGGCGGCTCGGCTCGGTCATCCGTTCCGGTAAGTGATTAGCGTGCCTGCACGTCAGACTCCTCCAGTCGTAACTTGACCATACATGGTCAGTAGTCAGTTAGTGGCAGGTACTTCTGAATTACTCCTTGCTAACAATGGCCCCATGAGGATACTCTTTGGCTGTGTCAATGGTAAGTCGGGAGAAGCTCATAATAGGCTGCCAGTTTCAGACCTTGAGATGGAGTCTTTTCTACAGCAAAATGGCTGTAATGTAATCTGGTGTGTTTGGTGTAGGATTCTATACCAAGACCCATCTCATCACGGAGGCCTGACGAGGGCTTGGCTGCTAGGTAAGAGTCACTGATTGGGCTAAAGTCTCAGCCCCACTTTCAGGCCGGCCATCAAATGCTAGACTTACTTAGATAAACAACGCCCTTACCTGGTCTACCCGGATTTTGGTCAATATCTGACAGCTTTCTCTACACTTTTTCAACTGGTACCTGTTTGACAGTCGGTCTTCTGGGAAAAGGACGAATTCCTAATCTTATAACGCCATCCGCTGCTATAACAGTCTGTCTAAGGGCGGCTTGGTTAGGTGGTCGTTTACCATGAGGACAACAGCTAGTGAGCAGCCGCCGCTCAATGTGGCCTCCAGTAACGGCAATTTCGTGGAGCCCATCGCCATCATCGGATTTGGGTTCAAGTTCCCACAAGATATTACCAATGCCGAGAGCCTATGGAAGCTACTAATGGAGCGCCGGTCTACGATGACCGAGATACCAAAGAACCGATGGAACATTGATGGTTTCTACAAGGAACATGGCCATCGACCTGGTACAGTCAAAAATCGTGGTGGACATTTCCTCGCAGATGACCCGGCCCGATTTGATGCACCCTTCTTCTCCATCCAGCCTGCAGAGGCAGAGTGTATGGATCCACAACAGCGGTTGCTACTTGAGACAAGCTACCACGCCCTTGAGAACGGTAAGCCATTCGCTTACTACCACTTTGTTACTTACTGAAACTGATTATCTATAGCCGGGATTCCCATGCAATCAGCCATGGGTACCAGAACTTCTGTACACGTTGGTTGCCTCCTACAAGAGTATAGTCAAATTTCACAGAGAGATGCGCAAATGCCCGGTGATTACCGTATCGTCGGATCTAGTGGATTAGCCATGCTTGCCAATCGACTGAGTTGGTTCTATGATTTCAGCGGACCGAGTATGACAGTTGACACAGCGTGTTCTGGCGGCCTCGTTGCGCTGCATCTAGCTTGCCAAGAATTACTCGCTGGAAGTGTTAACATGGTAAGCTACTTACTTCTCTCGGGTCATTGCTCAGTAATGGCGACTAACATATTATAGTCCCTTGTTTGTGGCAACAATCTGTGCTTATTACCAGACTCCACAGCTCTGCTCAGCAGTCTGAACATGATGTCCAAGGATAGTGTCTGCTATTCCTTTGATGAGAGAGCATCGGGCTATGCGCGTGGCGAAGGCTTTGGCGTACTCATCTTGAAGCGCCTTTCTCAGGCTATTACTGATGGCGATACTATCCGTGGTATCGTCAGATCTACTGGTTGCGGACAGGATGGAAATACGCCTAGTATTACATCGCCTAGTCAGACCGCGCAAGAGCGACTGATTCGCGAGACATATGCCCGGGCAGGCCTCAGCCTCCATGAGACTCGATATTTCGAAGCGCATGGCACTGGTACTCCTGTTGGAGACCCATGCGAAGCGGCCGCCATCAACAGTGTATTTAGCTCACGAACACCGGAAGAACCCATGTATGTCGGGGCGCTCAAGTCAAATATGGGCCATCCAGAAGGCGCTAGCGGAATAGCGGGCGTCATCAAAACACTTCTCGTGCTTGAGAATGGTATCATTCCGCCGAACGTATACCCTGAGCGCATCAATCCTGCTGTCACGCTAGCTGGTCCAAACCTGAAGTTTCCGCTCGAACCGGTGGTGTGGCCTACAAATGGTGTGCGACGAGCAAGCGTCAACTCTTTTGGATATGGCGGAACAAATGCACATGTTGTCATTGATGATGCACTGAGTTTTCTGAATGAACATGGGATGCAGGGTCGACATTGCACTCGCGCGCTTCAGGGAATCCAAGAAGGTTGTGCAACGGATGACACGGATGAGTCGATTAGCCGTGAAGTTCTCGAGACCAAGCGAAAACGCCGTGATAGCATTACGAGCCTCGGTGGATCTGAAGACAAGTCAGAATCTGTATCAGCTAACGATACACTTTCCGTTGGCACTGAGATAGACGACGAGAACTCTCGTCTTTGCGAAGCTATAAGCCCAAGCCCGAAATTGCTGGTCTTGTCTGGGTTCGACGAGCGCGCCGTACGGAGGTCCATCGCAGCTTTGGAACATTGGATGCAAGATCATATAATCAACGATAATCGCGCACAGATTCTGGATGATCTCGCATATACACTGGTCGAAAAACGTACCTCGTTCCCCTGGAAGGCTGTGTGCGTCGCGCCATTGGAATCAAATACAGGCTTGACATGGTCTACTCCTGTGCGAGCAAGGCAGCGGGTAGATATCTGCTTCGTCTTTACCGGCCAAGGTGCGCAGTGGCACGGTATGGGCCGCGAACTATTGGCATATGAGGTTTTCCGAAACTCTATGCTCCAAGCTGATGGGTACTTCAGGTCACTTGGCAGCGAATGGTCGTTAATGGGTAAGTTATAGTCGACTCGTTGCTACGTTTTCCCTATCTAACATGTGTAGATGAACTGTATAGAAAATCAAGGGAAGAATCGGCCATACATCGGCCTGAACTCAGCCAGCCCCTCTGTACAGCTTTGCAAGTTGCGATCGTGGACTTGCTGACTTCCTGGAAACTTAGCACGCGTGCATGCATCGGCCATTCTTCCGGTGAAATCGCAGCTGCATATGCCAGTAATGTGATATCACGAGAGTCTGCCTGGATGATAGCCTACTTTCGCGGATTAGCTGTGGCAATCACCCAGGACATCACTTCCTTCCAAGGTGCCATGATTGCTGTCCAAGCGCCTCTTGATGCGTGGGAACATTTGATGAGTAAGCAGAATGCAGAATACCCAAACAATCAAGTGGCCATCGCTTGTTACAACAGTCCGAAGAGTTTTACTGTCTCCGGACCTCACGACGCGATACATCAGCTTGTTGCTACACTTAAAGCGGCGAAGTTAGAGGTCCATGTTCTTCACGTTAATGTAGCATACCATTCACATCACATGAAGCAAGTAGCTGGTGTGTATGGCAAACTTCTTCGCAGTATCGGTTCAGGCCAGCAAAACACAGAGCAGCCATTATTTATATCGACTGTGACGGGCGACAGTCTCCAACAAACTGATGAGTTGAGAACATCACAATACTGGAATCGAAACCTAACTGAATCTGTTAAGTTTTCAACGGCCGTGGATGCGATATGCAAACACCGGGATGCTTCTTCATACCTTTTCCTCGAGATTGGACCGCATTCGGCGTTGCGTTCGCCGCTTAATGACATACTGAAAGCTCATAACAAAGACATCCTATCTGACTATGCATCTATACTGCGCCGCGATTGGTCAGCGTCGGTGACAACCCTAGAGTGTGTTGGGAAGCTTCACACAATGGGTGCATCGATAGACATTGCTACGGTCAACAATTTCAGTGGTCCCAGCCCGAAGTTTCTCACGTCTCTCCCGGGATACCAATTTGAGGACAAGAAAAAGTACTGGCTCGAAGGGAGAACTAGTATCCAGTATCGTCAGACCAAGTTCGCCCACCATGAGCTTCTTGGGTCGCGCACCCCTGACTGGAACGAGCACGAAGCACGGTGGACAAACCGTATCCTTTTGGAGCAGTCACCATACCTCAAGGACCATATGATCAACGGCATGTGTTTGATGCCTGCTGCGGGTATGCTTGTCATGGCTATCGAGGCTGTGCGGCAATTTTACGGTGACGAGGCTGCCAGAGCGTCCGGATACAAGCTTCGCGATGTCACATTTACCAAGGCCATGACGCTCTCTGGAGAGCCGCGTGGAACTGAAATTCAGTTTACACTACGACCTGCGAGCCTTGGCCGGCGAGACGAACTTCCAGGCAGTCTGTGGGACCGATTTTCCCTCTATACCTACGAAAACGAGGGCTGGCATTTGTGCTGTGCCGGCTCCATCTCAATCGATTACAACCGAGAGGCCACGGGACTCGGCCATACAGTGCTGGCGGAGAAGAAGCAGAAGATGAAGGTAGCCGTAGAACAATGTCGTACCGAGATGGACAGTGGCGAGATCTATGGCGCATTCGACCAGGCAGGTCTTGCATACGGCCCAACATTTCAGGGGTTGCGCAATGTTAAGTGGGACAAACACAGTCAGGCCACTGGTACAATCGGTCTCGGTGACTGGGAAGCGCGAGCGAGATTCGCTCATAGCGATGCGCATTTCATCCACCCGGCTGCGCTGGACACGATACTGCAGATGACATTCCCGGCGTATTCCATTTACGCCAAGGATGCATCGGCCACGACGGTTCCCACGGGCTTTAGCAATGCCTGGTTCTCGTCTGCACTGGCCGACGCCTTCCGCAGCCATCAGGAGGTACAAGTGCATGCTAAAGTGTGCGGCCGCGGTTTCCGTAACAAGTTGTTTGCTGTTACGGCAGCTTTTGCCGAATGCCAAGACGCTTGTTTCTATGGGGAACTGGAGACGTCGACTATCGGCCGCAGTGTCGCTTCCACGCGCACCCAAGAGTCGAATCGCAGTCTGTACAGGATCGATTGGCAACCGGCAGACTTTGGCAACACTACGGCCCCGTCGGAACTGCCCGCGACATGGGCATCTACCGTTCGCGTGATTTTCGATGATGCCAGCCAAGCACAAGTACATCTCGCACGAGCCGTGTACGAGAGCATCTCGCCCCGCCATGGCCTTCACGTCCTGGTGCCCTGGAACCGTGTGGCAGAGAGCGACCTAGCAAACACCACCTGTGTGTTCCTTCCCTGCTTAGACGGTGCCTTCCTCGCGTCCTTGCAAGAAGAGAGCCTCGAGAAAATCAAGACTCTGATTTCGACGACCAAATCTCTCATATGGGTCACATTCCAGCACCATGCGATGGACCAGAACCCCACCGAGGGCCTGGTGTCGGGCCTGGTCCGCACTCTTGCTACCGAATCTGAAGACTACCGGCTTGTGAGCCTCAACCTGAACCAAGAGAATGGGATAGACAACGCCTCTATCAACATCGAAAAAGTCGTTAGAGCCTTGTTCCACCAGCAAATCGACCCAGAGGACGAGTACTGCGAAGTTGATGGTGTCTTGTGTACTCCTCGTGTCATTGATGACAATGAACTTGTCAAGCAAGCTTTGCCTGCTGAGCAATCAATTTCGTCTGTCAAAAAGCTTTGGCTCGAACTGCAAACCCCGAAACTTACCATTGGTGCTGCCGGCATTCTCAGCACGTTGCACTACAAACAGACTTCTGATTCCGAGGCTACGTTAGCGCCTCATGATGTTATCGTCGCGGTCCGGGCAACAGGACTCAACGCTAGAGATCTCTTGGTAGCGCTTGGCCAAGTGCATGACGAAGCATTCGGGAGCGAAATTGCTGGTGTTGTTGTCCGCGTTGGATCCTTAAGTGGTACCCGCTTTCAGGTTGGTGATCGCGTCTTTGGTGTAACCAGGCATGGTATTGCGCAGACTGTGTGCTGCAAAGACTTTCAGCTGCAGAAGATGCCGGAAAGTATGGGCTTTTGTGCAGCTGCGGCTTTTCCGGTGGCATTCTGCACGGCGTACTATGCGCTAGTCGATTGTGCTAGGATTAAGAGCAGCAACTCAATTCTCATCCATCACGGTGTCAGTACAATGGGCAAAGCGGCGATTGAGATTGCCAAACTTCACGGATGCCATAACGTCTTCATAACCGTTGGATCGGACGAAGAAGCAACCTTCTTACAGAGAAACTATGGCGTTGAAAAATCACACATCTTCTCTATGAACATCTCCGATTGGGCACAAGACATCCGTCGTTTGACTGAGGAACGAGGCATGGATATCGTTTTAGGTAATCCCGAAGTCTTACAGCAATCTTGGTCATGTATCGCCCCATTTGGACGCTTCATCGACGTCGGAGAGAAGGATGTTTTTGTCTCCACAGCAAACGGCTCCAAGGAGATTACGATACCATCAACGACGAAGAATACAAACTTTACGAGTTTAAACTTTCAAGAGCTCGCACACAGCCCTCAATTCGCGAATATCTTCGAACAAGTCCTCTTGCTGGTCGAAGATAGCAAAGTGACTACAACTCAACCCCTCGCTGTATTCAGCCAGAGCGACGTTGAGCAAGCGTTCCGGACTCTCCAAGAGAACAAAATGGCTGGCAAGGTAGTAATAGAAATGAGGACTGAAGAGCTGGTAGAAATGGAAGTCACATCAAACGCCCCTAAGCCAATCTTCCGTGCAGACGCAAGCTATCTGGTTGCTGGAGCGTTTGGCGGCATAGGGCAGAGTATCACGCGATGGATGGTTGAAAACGGTGCAAAGCATCTCATCTTACCATCGCGATCACTTGTCGAAGGGACAGACTCTACACGCTTGCAATTCACAAACGAGCTACGTGCACAAGGTGCGGTCGTTCATACTCCTGTATGTGACATCGCAGACGCATCTCAGCTCGAATCAGCGCTCGCCTCTCTCTCTTCTATGCCTCAGATTGCAGGCTGCATCCAAGCCGCCATGTCCATGCACGACTCGTCCTTTGCCAAAATGACAATCGCACAGTGGCAGAAATCACTCGCACCCAAGGTCACCGGCTCCTGGAATCTGCATACCCTTCTGCCCGATAATCTTGACTTCTTCGTCATGCTCTCCTCCTCAACGGGAATCATGGGATCCTTTGGTCAAGCAAACTACACGGCGGGAAACACGTACCAAGACAACCTCGCCTTGCACCGCATGCGGAACGGCCAGCGTGCCCATACACTTGCTCTAAGTATGGTGACAGGCGTTGGCTACGTCGCGCAAAACGAACAAGTACAGTCTCTACTTCGAGTGCGCGGCATGCTGGAAGAAGTAAGTCTAAACGACATCTATGCGCTGCTGCGCTTTTGCTGCGACCCCGAACGCGTAGATGCCAGTACCATCGGCCCCCATATCATAACACCCCTCACTCTCCCCGCGGACTTGCGCGCACTGAACATAGTCGCACCACTTGGCAGCACGCGCCCTATTTATCACTACCTTGACACACTTCCTGCGCGCATAGTACCCTCCTCTGCTGTTCAAAACAGTACACGGCAACTGCTCTCGTCCGCCGTCTCCCTCGCCCAAGCAACCGACATTGTCGTCTCTGCCATCCAAACCCAACTTTCGAGTCTTCTTGTCGTAGCGAAAGAAGATATCGATCCGCAAAGGGCTATTTATCGGTACGGGGTAGACTCTCTGGTTGCCGTCGAGATGCGCAATTGGTTCAGCAAAGCCGTTGGGGCGGATGTGGCGACGAGCGAGATTATGAGTGATGTTAGTATTTGGTTGTTGGGGGTCAAGGTTGCGGGCAAGAGTAAATTTGTTCCTGAGGCTGTTAGAGAGGGGACTTGAGAAGACAGTGGAATAGAGGGTTTGGATAGAAAAGTAGATAGGTACGGTCACGTGAGAAGAATAGTACACATACCTATATCATCAACATCTGCACGTCCCTCACTCGTCATGCCATTTTTTGCCGAGGTAAATTTCCGGGAACAGAATGAAGCGCGTCGTTCGTGACAAAAAGCGCTATCCCACGCTATCATCACTGAACACCATGCGAGAATCTTCCCAGGATATGTTTGTTTGTAAAAACAGAAAGTTTTCTTTCTCGAATTCGCGCGTGGGTATGTATGTGAAGGTGGGGTATCTTACAAGTTACAAACCCGTTGCAGTAACCAATCCAAAGAGGATAGTTGTAAGGAATAGAAGAGATAAAAGAAGAATAACAAGAAGCCCACACTAATCTAATTACACAACACCCACCCTATCCCGCCCTTGCACATCAAGTCCACCCTCCTCTACCTTCTGTCCCACCAGCCCCAATTCAATAGGCTCATCCCCCACCTTCGTACTATCCGACCCATCTGCCGACGGTCTCGTCGGAATCTGTAGCTTATCCCTGTTCCCATGTTCGCGACGTTCAAGCGAGGTGACAGGCGCAGTACTCATTCTATTCATCGCTGCACCTCTTGCATGACCCTCCACACTCCTCCTCGCGCTGCCTGGGTCTAGAACCTTTGTTGTAGCATCAGTATTGGCTTCTGGTCTTCCTGGTTTCTCGTTTGGCGCCCACGTGCTCGCTTTCCCTTTTTCTCGTGAGCGCCTCGAGTCGCGTTTCGTCGTCTCTGTACTTTTGCGACCCACGCGTTGACCTTCTTTCATGTCGCCGCGGCCGGTAAGGGATCCAATGATGCCGTTCTTGTGCCGTTTCTTCTCTTCTACGATGGCTTGTTGAAGGGCTTTCCAACGTACGGCGACGTTTTCTTCTACCTCGCGCTTCCCTTGAGTGGGCTTGCCGCTGGCCCCTTGTTGTGATTCCTGAATAACTGCGATACGCGACTGAGAGTCGAGCATTTGGAGTTCCTTTTGGCCTTCGGCGATGCGGGCACGCCGGAGATAGTTGGTGGGCTGGTAGCGCTTCATATATTCTGCGTCGAGGCCTTTCATAGTATATGCGAATGGACCCATGAAGGCTGCAATGTCCTTGAGAACGAAGCCGCCGATGCCAAAACCGATACCTCGTATGGCGCCCACGAGACCGTTGTTTTTGGCGCCATTATATGGCTGAGTAAAGAGACCTGTGACGCCATCTTTGACGCCATAAACAAGCTCATCGCGGCCAGCACGGGTCCCAGAATGGAATCCAGTCACACGAGGCGGGCGGCGAACTGTTTCGTCGCCATACAGACGTGGTGCATTGTGAAATCCTTGCGTGACAGCAAGAGTCAAGTTCATCGGGAGACGAACAATGGCATGTCCCGTCTTCCTGAACCCAAATGCAGCTTCTCGTCCAAGTTCATCAGCCAGCTCTTCTTTCGGTTCCGAGATCTTCGAGAGGGACGTATTGTTGCGGGTAGGTTTCGGCCGACTGCCCTGTCGTTGTTCCATTCCATCTACTACTCCACTTACCCCCTCGGAAGAATTGCTGTTTGCCTTGGCAAGTGTCGCCTTTCTATACTCGTTTCGCTGCTGAGCGAAGCGTTTCCTCGCTTTCAACTTCTCTCTCTTTCTTATGCTCCTACCCATCTCAACAGGCATACCACCCACGCCAGCTGCTGCGTCTGAGAATGAGGTCATCAGACTACCCCAAACACCTGTGATGGGTTCGCCGGGACCGCCAAAATCGTTCCACTCGTAGTGCCTGACAAGCCGTAGCTCACCCCACTTCAATTTCTTCTTCTCGACAAGAATCTCGGCAGCTAGCGCAGAGAGCTTGACGTTCGTGTTTTTGATCTTCCAAGCCGCAGCACGATTGTCGAGGAAGTCGCAGCGCATACTTGCTTCCCCATGAAGCGGTAAAGACCTGTGGAATGAGCGTACAGCATTGAGCGCACCATCACCTTCCTTTGCGATACTGTCGGCAATCTTCTTAACATTTACTTTTGCTTCATCAGTCAGACACTGCTTGATTCCTTCCGCCAAGCGCTCGGCAGTGAGTTTTTTGTAGGGTATGCATTCGTGCGCTCCTGCCTTGGCATTGCTAACCATCGCACCCCAGAACGGTTGATCACCAAAGAAAGGCACGATCATTGTCGGTATCGCACACTTGAGACCGATGGCGGTTGTTCCAGCACCTCCGTGATGTATGACAACGCTGCAACGAGGGAACAACCAGTCATGGGGGGTGTTTTCCAGCATGAAGATATTGTCGGGGCAGTCTGCATTGGAGCCGAAGCCACCCCATCCCTTGGAAACGAGAGCACGGCAGCCAACCATCTTCACAGCCTCGAAAATGAGGTTGGTAAATTGGTCAGGGTCATCGACAACGATGGAACCAAACCCAATATAAACGGGTGGGTCCCCATCATCGAGGAACCGCTTTAGCGCATCCGGAGGTGTGAATGAGGAGGCCAAATCCAGAAACACGAACCCAGAGATGTCGATTTCGGGACCCCAATCCTTTGGTTTCGGGATGAGGCCGGGTGACCACATGTAGGTATACGGCACTTTGAGTCGGTAGAGCTGGCCTGGCGCCCACAGTCTGCTGACTTCTTCAAGATGCAGAACCTGTGTTCGGAAGCGGTTAATAAGGTCGCCGAGGCCCTGCCACATCATCAATTCCACCAGTGGATAAGACATGAAGTTGCTGTAGGTGGCCTCAACGTTACTAGCCTTGATATTGGCGAGCGGGTGCGGGAACTGACACGTGGGTGTATAAGGAAAGCTGGCGAGTGTTAGCAAAAGCTCCTACGGCTGAGTACCAGAACTTACGTGAACATCATGTGTAAGGGGATGCCCAATTTCTCGGCAATGTGCTGTGGTGCAAAACTGGGTGGATTGGCAATGATTGCGTCTGCAACGAAAGGAGCCTTGTCACCCACTGAGTGAAGTCAGCAGATATTCTACCCCAAACAGCTCCGGGGCACTCACTCATTTTCGCGTTCATCTTATCCGTCTCATCATCAGTTGCATTGATGCAAGCGCGCCACATGCCCTGGAACATGTCGTACATTTGAGCCCTTCTGCGACCTATCTCACCTTCCTTTATGGTATCAAGGTTCGGAATCAGACCCGGATTCTTCACCATGAAAGCCATGAGCTCAGCTGGATTGCCACCAACGGAGAAAAACTCCAAGCCTGAGTCTTTTTCGACAAAGTCTTTGAATGCTGGATGTGTTGCCAGCCGAACGCGGTGTCCATAATCCTCTTTCAAGATCTTGCCTATGCGAATGAAGGGCTGAATGTCTCCGCGTGAGCCAATGATGATAATCACAATGTTGAGCTTAATTCGCCTGGAAAAATCATGTTCCATTTCATCGTCCTCGGGAGCTATCTTGGTGGTGCCAATGTCATCATAGCTCTCTGCTTCTTCTTCCTTGTTACCATGCTTCCTGAAAGCCGTACCCAGAGCCTTTGCAATGTATCCGCTACTCAGGTTCTCTTCAAGAATGCTGAGTTTCAGACGACCATCGCCCCTCGAAACTCTTCCCTTGGTATTAAAATGTTCGTTGGCAATTTTGAGACGGGATATGGGACCAGACGGGCTTTTGCGCGAGTGTCGAGTTGCTTGCTTGGTCAGGTCATCAGCATGCCCTAGGCTTTGGTGCGGGTACGTTCTTTCGTCGTCATCGGAATCGGAATCGGAATCGGATGAGTCGGAGTCTGGGTCAAAGGTGATGGTGGTTGTGCGGTCCGGTTGTGCAGGCCTCTTCTCCTGTGGGTGTTGTCTTCTCCCTAAAAATGTATGCCTCACTGAGGGCTTCGGTCGCTCCGTTGCCCAGCGCTGCTGTGTTGGGCGGGAATGTGGTGTGAAGTAATCCTGAGCGTTGCCCGCCGAGCCAGAAGGGCTTTGCGGTGTTTGATGTGCGTGGTGCGGCATGTCTGCCGTGTCCGTCTTCTTCATGGGCATCAGAGTTTCGCTCGTGGATGTCGGCGGACGTGGTAACAAGGTGATGATACAAGGAAAGCGCCAGTGCAGGAGCTATCCTTGAAGGGACTCACTCGCCCATCCAGACTCTAGCGGCAAGCACAGGAAAAAAAAGTGAGCGAATGCGGCAATGGCGTCCAAAAGAGTGTGCTGGCGTTGATAAACACGCGCGCAATTCGCGTTGGTCTGTCAGGAACCGGCGGCATGACATCACCGCCAACTTTAGCGGACCAGCAGGGAGTACTGCGGGATCGCACGCCAAGGACGCGAATGCCATGTGCCAACACATGGCTTATTTTCTAAATCGGATGACGTCCTGCGATTGTGCTATACTGTGAGCCGAATATAGGACGTGGGTAGCACATGGCTACAGTACGGAGTATGTAGAATGCGATTGAGCGACACGGAATGCGCGGGTGCATCTGGCCAATAGGGCCAATAGGGCCAATAGGGCCTAGAGGCCGGACATTTTCATGACTTTGTTGACTGTCACACAGTCAGGCGCATCATCTTCCGATTCCAAAGCTATACAGTGTCGCTTTGGCCATGTCCTGCGCCCACCCAATCCACCCTCTCCCCGCTTGCACCAAGTTCAGCAGTTTGACAAAATTGCGATTCCACTGGTCCTGGTCCTCCCAATCGTCGGCACACGGCTCGAAGACGGCTCTCTCCACGCTGTCAGGCGCTCCAGGGGTAGACAGCTCCCACTCGCCGTTCTCCTTTTGGCGCACATGCATCTTGGGGCCTACACATAATGCCCGGCCCAATATGCGTGAGTCGGCGACGAATCGCGTCCCCGCATCGACAACATCCTCCACCTGGCCCAATGCACCACCTGCGAGTATGAAGCGTGCACCTGTCGTCACAATAGGCGTGTCGATGAAGTATGGACACAGTAGATTGACGCGGATACCCTGAAGGCCACTAGTCACCCTCAAGCTTCTAAACAGGCCCAGCACGGCATGCTTGGCGGCGCAATATTGTGGCTGGATAGCGATGGGTGCCAGAGAAGCGATGGAGCCCAGTAGCAGCAGATGGCGGTCGCGCGGTGATGTAGTAGAAGGCTTCGCGTCGACACTGCAAGGCGCAGAACCCGGGTTTTTGGGAAGCCAGAAGCAGGCGAGATGGGTAGTGTAGAGTACGCCTGTGAGGTTCACGTCCATGATTTTGAAGGCTGGCGGAGGCGGCTCGGCAGCGTCGAGGTCCTCGCCCATTTGGAGATTGTCAAAGCCTGCGATGCCCGCATTGGCGACAACGCAGTCAATGCCACCGTGTGGTGAGAGTTTTGTAGCTTCCTTGAAGAGGTTGACTTGCGACTGCCAATCTGTCACGTCGCAATGCAGAAAGTGGGCCTTGCCACCGGTCTTGCTCTCCTTGTTGATATCCCGACACAGCGCGTCGCCCTTTTGCACGTTGACATCGCCCACAATCACCACAGCACCATGCTTTGCCCATAGTCGGACGAAGCCTGCGCCGAAGCCGCTTGCTCCTCCGGTGATGAGTATAACTTTGTCCTTGACCCAGGCCGCGTCGTATGGAGCCGTTACGTCGATGGGCGGCGACTGCTTGATGTTTGGCTTCTCGGGCTTGTAGTCGTCCATGGTGGTGTACTGCAATGTACTAGGTATACTATGGTATCAAGAACAGTATTCCGTATAATACACATGTACATGACACGTGCTGGGGCTCTCACAGCGGGGCAGCGCGGCCCTGTGCATCCCTGTGCATCCCTGTGCATCCCTGTGTAGTTAACTATCCATCCCTGTGCAAACTTCCGCCTGCGACCCCCGGCGCAAACAGTCGACACACTCACCATGGCCGCCAGCCACATGGTCGCAACGCTCTTCTACAAAACCGACACGCCCAACTTCTTCCAGCACGCCGACCTCTCCCCACGCAGTCCCGGTGATGCAATTCCCTCTGCATCGCTGGAGTCACTAAAAGATGGCGCCGTGCCCACCGAGAACCTGCAAGACTACCCGCTCGAGCCCCCCACGCCGGGCCCCAATGCCCTCGACAACCTCTACGGCAGCTACGTCAGCCAGAGCTGTCTCACACACTTCTTCGCGACCCTCACCAACATCATATATGGTCTCGACCAAAGCACAATAACGAGCAGGAGGCTGCAAGCAAGCAAGTTCTGCAGCGTCGTCCAAGTTAGCTTTGCCCTGCCGAGCGCGGAGCCGATTGCGCTGGAAACGTTGCGGAGACATGAGGCTGTGTCGCGGTTCGAGCGCGAGTGGAATCTGGAATGCGTCTTCCAGGCGGATACTATACACCGCCGGTACAAGCGACTTGCTGTCTTCGACATGGACAGCACCCTCATACAACAGGAGGTCATTGACGAAATTGCGTCGCTCATTGGCGTGGAGAAGGAGGTATCCGCCATCACTGCTGCAGCTATGAATGGCGAGTTGGACTTTGAGGCCAGTCTGCGCGCGCGATGCAAACTGTTAAAAGGCGTACCCAGCACCGTCTTCGAGACACTGAAGCCGAGAATCACGCTGAACACGGGTGTCAAGGAGCTTATTACCGCCTTGAAGAGACTGGGTTTCAAGACGGCCGTTCTCAGTGGCGGCTTCACGCCTCTGACGGGCTGGATGGGACAAGAACTCGGCCTAGACTACGCCTTTGCGAACCACCTCGTTGTTTCCGAAGACGGCGCCACCCTCACCGGCGAACTGACTGGTGAAATCGTACACGCTCAAAAGAAGCGCCAACATGTCCTGGAGATTGCGGAAAAGGAAAACATCCTCCTTGAGCAAGTCGTCTGTGTTGGGGACGGCGCGAATGATCTCCCCATGATGGGTGTCGCTGGTCTTGGTGTCGCCTTTCATGCCAAGCCAAAGGTACAAATGCAAGCCCCTGCTCGCTTGAACTCGAAGAGCATGCTGGATCTACTATACCTGTTTGGTATAACCAAGGAAGAACAGGAGGAACTATTGCGATAGCAATGTCGAGCAGAAGTAGTGGTGCTAACAAACACATAAGAATAACAACCACCATACATTCACCAGGCATGTACTATCTGCATAGCAAGTCATCGTACCCTTCCTTTCTCCCCAGAAGTCTAGGCTTTCCATTGCAAATAACGAGTTCCTTGCCAGTATGTCACTGTGGCTGATATATGAGACTTGGCCACGTGGCTGAGTGAGCACTACAAGGTTTGATTAGAGGATATAGTAGTGCTAACAATCAGCACTACTCCTGAAATGAGTACACTGTAAGCAGATTTCGTATTGCAGTATTGCAACAGTATCGTATTTCCTGTACCCCTATCTAGAGCTCCATTCTATTTAAATGCAGCCCTCTCCCATAGCCTACTTCCCTCATTACCAGCTCTACTCATTACCAGCTCTACTCAGATCTCTAGGTATTTCAAAATTCCGCCGAATCTGAAAAAGATCTTTGGCTAAAGTCTTATATATCAGCTGTGTACGTTGTATTGGAGGGATAGCGCCGATATTACTAAAACTAACTCGTCTTTAGGACTACCAAAAGCTCTATAATCTCAAACGACCTTTTACGAGAGCTGTGGGAATAACAAGAGTCTGAAAGTTTAGAGATTATCATGCGCTTCACCGCCGTCATCGCTGCTTTACTCATGTGCGCAGAGACATTGGCCCTCCCCGGCCCTGTACTTGATATGGTTGCAAATGGCGGCATCGCAGCGAGAACCCCCATCAAGGGCCGGATATGCGTCTGTCCACAGGGTGTTATATTCGAAGGACATCGTTGTGGAGCGGGTCTTTTCTGTCCGAAGCTGGGTGTATACTGTTGTTAAGATGTGGAATGCTAGAGTAGGTTGGTTACTCTGTAAGCATTCAGGTTAGAGTAGGTCTGTCGAATACTCTAAAACTTGTTCTATGACATTTGTTCTACTCAACTCAAAACATGCAGTGTTCTTTGGTGTTATTCGTGTTGTAGTCATATATCATAGGTGGATGTATAACAACTAGTGCATGTTTATCAAGAATAGCTCTTGTAAGACATAGTATCTAGTGCTCAGTTTACCAATAGACATAGGTCATAGAATTTGTGTTGTGGCTTAAGAAGGATGTAGATTATACCTAGGCTTGTACCTATCAGATTCAGGTTTGATATGCAAACCGCATGTTTGTGTTTCTTATTTTATTGTTTACCTAGGTGCCACTTAACTGGAAAGTTAGAAACAAGTACAACGCTATTGTGAGATTTTTCCATATGTCGGATCAGTCTGTAACAGAAGTGCAGGCACTCATGAGATGTCCACGGGCTCCTAAGGACAGCGTACGCGCAAACGCGCAAAGCGATGTCGGCAGTAAACAAAAGTAGGTAACGAGCGTCGACCACTCAGAAATTATCAATTAGCAACGAGGGTCAATGCGTATTGCCACCAGGTGAGCGAGAACCAAAGGTTGGGGTAATTTCAGGCGCGGTCACGTGTATATCTAGGCACCTGTACTGCGGACTAGCGCTGTGGACTAGCGCCTCAAACACAGTTCCCACCCACTATATAATAACCCAAATACCTTGTCCACAACACACTCGCTCACTAGTACACTCGCTCACCTGTATACTCCGCGCGCATACTCAACCACTCTGGCTGCTTCTCTGTTTGAGTATATTCCAAGTTTGCTTAGCGGCGCGCAACTCGATAATCTTCGCACCGGACTTGAAGGTAGGTGTTCTGTTGCTATTTGCGCATATTCTCTAGGAAACATACTCACACATACACATAGGCGCTCACTGTCGCAACTTGCAAGCCAGCGCATACACTCCTTGGAGCACATCACTTCCTAGTCGAAATCCCTCGAGTAAGATTTGTTACAAGGACACATGGCGGCCGCTATGAAGAGCATGAACATCTTCTCTGTCCTTGATGAATCGTAAGCTGCTCAAGTCCTCACATTACTGATGGTAAGCTGACTCTGCATCTAGCATATCATCAGAGTCTGCGCCAGGCCAGGGCACTTCCAAGTCTGCGCGCCAGCGACGCCGCTATGCTGCCAAGAAAGCAGCGCTTCTCAGCAAAGATGACAGTCCTACTGTGAGCAAGAAGCTAGGTAGCGCGCCCTCGATGAGTACTTTCAAGGTCATCACTATCACCAATGCCGACCTTGCGAAGTCACCCCCTACTTCGAGGAAATCTCAGTTAGTGAAAACTGTTATCCCAGATGGTTTCGCATACAAGCCCAAGACTGTTCCTGTGAACACCGCCACTAAAGATACTGGAGTCAACAAGGAACCTATCTCCTCTACTGGCCTCGAGCAAGAGATGAGCCAAGTCCTGCCCAAGACTGACACGATGGTTCTTAAGGAAACTCAGCATATTGAGGATGAAACAAAGACCCAAGTCAAGACGGCGATGTTGGAGACATCCACTGCTGTCCCGCCATTCGAGAAGTCAACGAACGCTTCAACCACCTCGTCTTCTACTCATGAAGAACACGGTTACGAGAGCTTGCTGGTCATGATCCGCCCTAAGCGCGAAGGTCTGCTATGGGGTCCTCGAATCACAGTCTATATTGGAGATGCATACATTGCCGATATTGCTAAACAGTTTGCGATGGCTGCATCACCATTGCTATACAAGCACTTCATCAAGAACCCCCAGTCAGCAGAGTACCACTTCTCTCATGGTCAAGTCCACCCTGGCGCAATTCGCCTCCTATTGATCGGTTGGATAGAAGGCATGTGTCACAAGTTTTCGGCTCATGCTGTTCCGTTTCAAAAGACTTTTGCAGAGAACATCGCCGTGTTGCGCGCCGCCCACTTTCTCGGGATGCAGAAGTACTGTTCACACATCATGCAACATTACATCAACTACCTCAAGTTTGAGCTTCCAAGCTATGCCGAGATTGTTATTGTCGAGAAGAATGCCACTTCTGACACGAACCCTCTTTGGACGGCAATGATCAACAACCTTTGCCATATCCGCCACAAAGGGCAGATCCCTGATCCCAAGGAGTTTCAGGATTTCCTGGGCAATCACCCTCGCTTGAAGAAGTCGATCGAATCGGCTGATGCTTTCTTTGCTACTTATGCAAAGCAGCGTGCAGAGGTCAGAGAAGCGGAGTGCCGCCAGGCTAGGGAGAAGAAGAAGGCTGAACGCCAACAGGCCTTGGAGAAGGAGCAGGCTGAGCGCCGACAGCAAGATCTGCTAGAGCAGCGCACTATCGCATCCATCAGGCAGAAGATGGATAACAGGACTTCAGGCCTGTTGACGGTTACTGTGGGTGAGGCGGAGCTGCTTCGCCGTCGTATGTCTACCCGCTAGAGCATTGTAAGTAGCTTGGTATGCTCCAGGGCGCCTAGAGATAGTTCAAGGCCAACATGTAGATTACACGAAACAAGTTAATGACAAGCTCTTAGTGAGTTCAAAAAAGCCGTTAGAGTTGCAAATGTGAGCGCTATCACTCTGGATACACCATCTTCCTTCCCACACCACCATCCACAACAACCTCTTGCCCTGTGACAAATTCGTTTCCAACAAGATACTCTACTGCCTTTGCAACATCCTCCACTTTGCCAACTCTTCCCGCTGGATGCCATTCCATATCCGTGTTGCTTATGCCTTCTTCCCATTTGGCTCCACTTTCATCCCCAGCTTTGCTCTCACTCAAGACATGTATCCAACCTGGAATAATAGCATTGACCCTAATCTTGTGCCGGTGTCCAAGTGACACAGACATGGACTGTGTGAGTCCCAAAAGTCCAGCTTTTGCGGCAGAGTAGGCCTCATGATCAGGTTCAGATTGGTATGCGCGCGTAGAGGATATGTTGATGATAGTGCCTGGAGAGGTTGGCGTCGAGTGCCCGGCAGCAAGCATGGGCACACACAGGCGACTGAGCATAAACGGTGCTGTGAGCCCGATTGCCATCTTCAAGTCCCACTCTTGCTCCATCTCATTGCCCTCAGCTTCCATCTTTCGGTCTTCTGAAATGATCAGGTCTGTGGGGAAAGCATTGTTTATCAAGACATCTAGCTTTCCATCAAATCGCTGCTTGACCTCATCCACTGCAACCTTTATTTCGTTGCGCTTGCTGAGGTCGCATTGAAGTGCGTGCCAACGCTCCTTGCGACCATTCGACCACTCTTGCGCTCGTGTCTTGACATGATCTAGTTCTTCTTTGTTGGAGTCTAATATAATGACATTATGTCCAGAGCTTAGGAGTTGTCGGAAGAGGCCACGTCCGATGCCTCGTGCACCACCTGTGACCAGCACCCTCAGGCTTTGAGGAGCTGTATTCATGCTGCTGAATGGGTAGACAAAAAACGCGAAAATGCTTGGTGTTGCTCAAAGTAAGTGCAGTTTGACCATGTAGCAAAACATGTTAGACATTTCGCACAGCTTGACGTCATATTAGGGATGATTAAGCATGTTGTAAGTTGCACCTGACATGACTCGTGCAGTTTGCCGGTACCTATCAAAGGCCAAAAGTGTCAAGAAAAGCATTGGGGAAACCGATATCAAGAATAGATTTAGAAATTGAATTATCGGTGCAAGTAAGGCTAGAGAAAAAAAGAGGCCGTTTCAATTAATGGTTACAGGTAGAAGTAAAGATAGTCGTCTCGAAAGTAAAGCTTTCGCCAAAAGGGTACAAAAGAAAACATCACACCCCATTATTTACTGTCCAGAGTCAATCTGGTTCAGGATGTGTACGGCTGAGTAAGCATCCCAGCTATCGCAAAGATCAAACAGATCTTCTCCAAAGTCCCGGTTTTTGATCTCGTCAACATTTTCCAGAATCTGCATGAACAAGCCTCCGCTCACGTGCCAAGCAAGATGGCAATGGAGAGGCCAGACTCCCGGGTTGTCCTGCACATACTGAATCACCATATATGACGGCTCCCTAGTATTGCCAGTTATGCGGGCGTTTCCCATCAAGTGCGTATCGCGACGAATTGTGTTTCCAGAGTTGGTGATGACGCCGTCCCATTCACCATAGCCTTCGGCGAGGACGTGGAAATCGTGGCCGTGAAGATGCATTGGGTGGCCTCCAATCAGGCCGTGGTTTACAAGGACGATACGAACATGCTTGGCGTCGGGGAACTCATAGACATTCCACTCGGGCTTGAAGTCGGACTCGCCGAGCTTAGCCTTGAGGAGAGTAGGCGCGTTGTAGTCGCCGTGGTAAGGGCTGTCGTTCATAAACCAGACAAAATGCGAGCCGTTTGATTGGAAAACCATGTCAACCTGCTCGATGTGGTCCGGTTCTTCTACGGGAATTTTGCAGAGCGGGATGCCAAGAGTGATGGGGTCGTTCTTGCACTGTTCTAGTTGGGCTTGGGTGACGTCCGATGTTGATTCTGGTATTGCGTCCGTGTCGGCATCCTCATAATATACTGCTGCAAGAGCGTTCGGGGAGATGCCGTCGGTAAGGGTGCAGCGAAAGCCCTGGGCGAGTTGAGAGCGCATCCAAAATGTGTCGCCAGGATTGCCGATTGCCTCAACGATGACGTCGGTACGCTGACCAATGGCGAGGGTAACGACGTTAGTCATGTAAGGTTCGACTGGAATGAAATCAAGAGCGACGACCTTCAACATGTGCCCATCAATGCTGAACTTCTGGTTTCCTTCAGCGCCCGTATTGACGAGACGTAGGAGATGCTTTTTTCCGGACTCAAACCTAAACTTCGATATACCAGCGTTGGGCGTGCAGGGAAACGAGGTCTCATCGCAAGGGTAGTTCATGCGCCCATTGATTAAGTTATTGTTTGATGGCGGGAATCGTCCGTTCATGGTATTGTTGACTAGGGTGTAATAGTCGGCATGGAACCAATCCTCAAGCATGACCGGACCAACATCAATGTCGTACTCCTCGTGCTTCGGACCATGAATTACGATCGGACCATGAGCCCCGCCGGAATACTGAGCACTATAATGGCCTGTAGAAGTTAGCCCCTGTATTGCCAAACGTGAATGATTAACTTACTATGATACCACGAAGATCCATAACGGTCGGCACGGAAAAGCATCTCATAGTAGCCACCGTTGGGCGTGATTGGGCATTGACCAACAGCTGGTACGCCGTCATACCATGGAGTTTCCATTTGCAAAAGGCCGTGGGCGTGCAGAGTCGTACCCTCGTCAGTGAGCTCATTAGTAACCCTCCACAAGATCCAATCGCCCCTAGAAAGAAATTCAGCAGTCATACTACAGTGATCGAAGACACCACGTACCAGTTCGCCTCAACAAGGGGGCCTGGAAACTGGCCATTAACCGTCAAGCCGTTTTTTGTGACACCATCTGGAGCAATAGTCTGGTAAGCCACGTGTAGATCATAGGTCCTCGTTACGCCAGTGTCGGGCATGACAGGACAGGAAGGATCCGCTGTGGGAGTGCTGGCCGGGGTTACTGTGGATGCATGGGATATCATGTGTACATGAGAATGGATAGGCCGATTGGAGTGAATATTGGTAGTGTTTGCAGAATAGGATACACGACCAGAGCCAGTGGGATGTGGGTACAATTGATGAGTTTGGAAACTTGAGGTAGGAGACGTGCTGTTGGAATGAGAGTCTGGGAGACCATCGACTGGAAGACGAGGGCAATCGATCAGGCCCCAATTCGAGTTGCCGGACTGCTCGACGTGTGAGATTGAGGATGTTAAATTCCTAATGCCCTTGGGAATCCAGCAAGGCTCATGGTAGGCATCCTTCGCAGGCCCACCATAAGAGTACGGGATGGGTGGCTGAGGCGGTGGATACATTTCGCCCTCGGATGGTATTCCTGGCCAGTCAAATGGGAGGGGTACATCATTGTACGGGTTGTAGTAGGGACCTCCATGCCCATGGGCGTTTGTCGTAGGCCTGGCTGTAGCATAGTGAGTGACAGTCGCTGTCACTATGCGGCAAAGGAACTCAGTTGGGGTTGACGCGAGGAAGGCAGATGAAAGAGATGCCATTGTGGCAATATAGGGAGCGTACGCTATCATGTTGATAACAAGGGGAAAAAATTATATGTTGCTATTCCATGCAACCACTACAAGAATGACGGAAGGATGAATGAATGACAAAGCTCTACAACGAATGATGAAGCCCATGGCAAAGAGGGTATGTATATTTGAATGTCTGGGACCGTGCAAGGAGATTCGATCAGCTATCTTTGTCTGTGAGTATCGATTCATGCAGGGCAAGCCATGGGCAGGGAAACAAAACATGGACTTTGAGACATGGCAATCGTTAGTGTTGCTCAAGAGACTAAAGCTCGAGGCAGCGGTATGATCTCGATCTTGCCGTTGTCGGCATGGCGAAATGGGCTATAGTTTCTTTTATTACTGCCTTGAGTGTCGCCCTTGGCGGCGAAAAGCCGAGAATGCCAGGAGTAGAAACAAGAAATTTGCGTGAAAGCCACCAAATTGGTAGTCGAGCTACAGGGAGATTGGCACTGGTTGAGATTCGGTTGCTATTCGTGCACAGTGACACTACCGGAGCATTATACAAGTGCCGTTTTGCGGTTGCAAGTGAACGTGTAGCGGTGCACGGAGGAGTGCGTGATAGTCAAGGCCAACGGGAAAGTCTCAGACGTTGCGGTTTGCATGAATCTCTCGGTAATAGCTATCGTAGGGCAGCGCTTGAGATGGCCAAGCCACAGGACTGGTCGATAATTGTTGAGCGGAGTGGGATGATGGCTAAATTTAGCGATGCCGTGATAGCCGTGGGACCACTTTGCATGCAGCGCGAGTTTGTCATAGAGCGAAGTGTAGGCGCGGAAAGGCGGGTCCCTTGAGCTATGGAGATATGGATGGCGTTGTGGCAAGAAAGCAAGAGAGCAAGAAAGCGAAGACAGTGCCGAGAAGGTGGGCGACGTACTGGTAGTTTGCGTTTGACGTGCGTGTGGAGATATGGTTTCTTTAGTCACGCACAGACAGCAACATCAAAAGGGGCGACGGACGCGAGCATGTGAGGATGGATCATCACCACAGTGCCCATCCCCCGTTTATCCGAAAAGGCTGTATGCACGTTGGTGTTTTCTCTGAACCGTTGGCTCGGTAGAACTGTTTCTACGGTTATGCGGTAGTTTGAAAAACTGGCTGATTCATGTCAGCCTCGTCCCATCAGCCCACACGGATTCACAAAACATGTCAACCTCTTTCAAGTACTCCGTACCTACGAGGATGCATGCCATGGCTCGCTGTGCGGCTCTCGGGTCACTTAGTTGCTTTTCTGCTGCACCCAATGCACGCCGCGATGCCTCATCACGAGTCCGGCTGGTACCTGCATATATCGATTCACAATATTCAGGGAGCTGGAGTGCATGGCACCATGGCTTCCCGTGGCTGCATTGCGCTTGCCGTTCTGTGCCTGTTCTGTTCTCCGCCAGCTCTCGCCTGCGCCACCGCCACTGTTACCGCCATGGTGTCGCTCATAACCAAGAACTCGGCCGATATCATGACTTCTCCCGCGGCATCCAAAGAGGAACGGAAAAACAAAACATGAAACTCGGCTACCCTTGCACCCTCATCTACCTAGCCGGTGTGCGCCCAACGGAAAACCCCGACATGGCAACACTCTTATCCCGATCGAAACAAGCAACCACATCTGTTGGCCTCTCTTCAGTCAACCGTATTTCTATTCGCAACCGCAGCCATCGCCCTCCGCTCCCACATGTTTAGTCTGAACATCATGGTCGTCCGTTGATGAAGACGTTGTTGTAGGAGCAGAGTGGGTACGTCATGATATCGGAGATATGGATATCTATTATTACCCCCTGTTTGGAATAGCCGAGTTGTTTCGGTTCGTTGATCGACGTGAACGACCTTCGAGGTTTCCATCTTCCCGCATCCAAGGCTTGCGAAGACCCAAAACTCCAAACGCGTGTTCGTTGTGCAGTGCGCTTCTGCTTGTGTTGCTCGTCCATGTGCCGCCTTCATCCCTGAGCCGATCACGCACGTCAGGTTTCGACACGCCCCGCCCAGCGTTTCAATGTCGTGCCGCGCGCAAAACACCTGGGCACCCACATGTTCTCTCTCGCCATGCACGAGCTCCGGTTCGCAACCAACAAATACATAGTGCAGCACAGGGTAGTCACATGCACTGTTTTCCTATTCGCACCCACCAGCCATTCATACCATGACCAAATGAGAACTGGTTACATCAAGTGGATGCTTCCCCTGCGACTAGTATGCATTGCATCTTGATGTAAGATTACAGAGGATCCTACAATTAAAGCCTCCCGCTATGAGCTACTGTCATGAAGCTGCCATCTCCGCTGACAGAATTTTCAATTTTTGCGACAGGCGGCCGAACTAGCCTGGCCAAGCTCACGGCTCCTTGATCCTCGAGCACCTCATCCCTAAGACAACAGCAGGGCACTGGAAGAATCATGGATATAACATTGTAGTGCTGCATTGCCAGCTGCCAAGGAAGGATCTTGAAAGCTCCCTGCAATGCAAGGGAAATATCGTCCGAGGTGTGATCAATCCGTCACTAAGCCCGACATGGCACATCCCGCAGCCATCATATATGATCCACCAATCAGGTACAAACCACTGTCGACTGTCAGACGTCCGATGAGACCCACAGACCTAGTTTTAGTATAGGTACCCTTCCTCTGTTCATCTATACGCATGTTGCTTCAGGCGCATGGCGCCCTGGCACCGCAGTCAAGCTCCGGCCGGTGGTAAACGAAACGGCCAAGTATGCAGATGCTAACGGTTTATCGGCCTCACGGCTTGCATGGTCATCTGCGCTGGTAGGATATAAGCCTTCATCCCACCTTGCTTTGGAAAGTCACCGCAGCTGCGCTGAACATTCATTCAACCGGAACTTTCGGCATACATTCATTCTTCGTTTTCTCAGTCACTCATTTGTCGCTTGGCCGACTAGTCTATCGTTACAAACATCGTTTGCTCGCATTACTACACACAACATGAAGTCTGCAGTTGTTCTTTCCGCCATCACCGCCGTGGCTAGCGCCCATGCCACTTTCCAGCAACTTTGGAAAAACGGCAAAGATCTCGAGAGCACCTGCGCCAGGCTGCCCCCATCCAACAGCCCTGTGGAGAGCTACACTGGCACCGCATTGCAATGTCAGTCTGACGAGCAACGTCCGTGTTGCTCTAGTGCTAACGTTGATTCACAGGCAATGTCAACCCTGCTGCTGCTCAGGGCAAGTGCGATTTCGAGGCTGGTGACACAGTGACTATCGAGATGCACCAACACAACACCCGTGACTGCACCGAACAGGGTATCGGAGGCGCACACTGGGGGCCCGTTCTTGCATACATGTCCAAGGTCGAGGATGCCTCCACTGCCGACGGCTCAAGCGAATTCTTCAAGGTTTACCAAAACACATGGGCCAAAAACCCTGCAGCTTCCCAGGGCGACAACGACTTCTGGGGTACCAAGGACCTCAACTACAACTGTACGTCCATTTTTCCCCAGCATGGTACTTGTCTAACATGTGCATAGGCGGAAAGCTCGACTTCACCATTCCCAAAGACATTGCCCCGGGTGACTACCTCCTTCGCGCTGAGGCCATTGCACTCCACGCTGCCAGCTCTTCTGGTGGTGCCCAGCATTACATGACCTGCTACCAGCTTACCGTTACTGGCAGCGGTACTCTCGAGCCCAAGGGCGTCAAGTTCCCTGAGGCCTACACCGCCACTGGTCCTGGCCTTGGCTTCTCTATCCACGCCGATCTCGATTCGTACCCTGCTCCCGGTCCTGCTCTCATCGCCGGTGGAACTGAAGCTAAGCCTCAGCTCCTTGACTTTGGCAAGATCTCTGGTGCGCCTGCTGCCCCCGTGCAAGGTAGTGCTTCCAAGGTACCCGCCGCTTCCACCGCCGCCCCATCTTCCAGCAGCGCTGTTGTCGAGGCTGCATCTACTTCCGCCGCCCTGACCAAGGCTTCCTCTCCGGCTGCCACCTCCGCTATCCCCACTTCGAAACCTGCTTCAACCTCCTCCTCGGCCGCTGCCACCCCAACACCCGACCTTTCCAGCCTTGTTCCTTTCCCAGTCGCCAACAGCACTTCAACCATACTCCCTGGCACTGCAACTCCCTCGACTATGCTCACTGCCGTCCGTCCTAGCCCGACATCTGAGCCCTCCGGCCCCATCAAGGAGTACTACCAGTGCGGTGGTACCAACTTCAAGGGCACTGGTCAGTGTGCTACTGGACTTGAGTGCAAGCAGTGGAACCCGTACTACTTCCAATGCGTGAAGCCCGAAGCCAACCAGCCTGGCCCTAGCAAGGGACCCATGCCTTCATCTTCTCCCGTTGCACCCCAACCCACTCCTTCTCCAGAGGCTCCCACATCTACATCTGCTGCTCCAGTTGCTACCAAGCCTGTCTCCGCTAGTGCTGTATCCATTCAGTCCTCCTACCCTGCCGTTTCTCCCGCGCCTGCTGCCGGCGCCCCTGCCTCTAGTGCGCCTTCCTCTGGTGCTCCGTCTTCCGGTGCTCCTGCATCCGGTTCACCTGCTGCCGGTGTCGGTGAGAAGAAGTACACCCTTGAGACATTCATTGCTATGCTCGAGAAGGAAGCTGGTAGCGAGACTGCTGCTAAGATGCGCCGTATGATTGATGCTCTTTTGTAAGCATGTCACCACCTGACGAGATGATGAAATCTCGCTCGACTTCTGTATATATATGCCTCTTAGAAAGGGCCCTTCGATTCTTGTCACCGTATTTCTCATGCAATAGCAACCATTTTTGATCGACTTTGATACATTTGCTGCTTTAGTGATGTCGTCAACAACTATCGTGCACAGACATCGGCATATGGTGTGTAAAGATCGGCGGTGGGGAAGATCGTGGACATGGATCAGTTACAGACGACCAGGTATGTCACCTTTACCGAGTCGCTCGGAAAATAATGACCTATAATCTGACACACATAATCGCATAACAGATCTCTAGTAAGCACACTAAACCGGAATGAGCAAATCATGGACGTCGGATTTGTTGAGAAATCTATACAGGATATAATTATCAAGTTCTAACAAGTAGGAATGCCCAAACCAATTAGTCCTAGCTACGCTCAATACATACTTCGAGAAGAGACGGATTCCCCGATACGTTCGTTAATCGCTCCGTTGGGAAACATCGTACCGAAATCGCCGCCGAAAATGCCAAAAAAAGATCAAGTAACGCCGGCCCTGAAGATCATTCGGCATGACATCGTAACCATCGCACCAATACGGAGTACATCTCCCCCTTTTACAGCCGCCACTTGGCGCTCATCTTCTTCGTGAAGGCAGCAACATGAGCCTGCCTCTTCTTGCTTGTTTTCGATGCCGGAACCAAGCTAGAGCAGTCTGCCATCTGGCTGGGTGTATTTCCAATGACAGCGAAGCGAGACCATGCATCAACGAACGCTGTCGCCCATGCGTTTCCATTGTCGATGAAAGAATTCCAAACGTCTTCCGTCTACATTGGTATTAGCGAACAGTTAGGTAAAAGAAGTGCCGGGAAGAAACATACCTGACTCGAGTTGGAGAGACGCTTATCACTCAGCAACGTATACGGCGCTGTACCTTGCTTGGTCTCCTTATAGAAGACAGTATCGTAGACGGCCGGAGTAGAATCCAGAGACTTTCCAGCCTGCGACGGGTCGTCGAAGAACTGCAAGGCGACACTATGCGTACCCATCAATGCAACAACATCCTTGGCATTAAACCCCTTTGCACTGAAGGCGGCTAGGATAGAGTCCAGGGGGTCTCGGCTACCCGGTACGCTGTGAATAGGTGCTGAGACGTTGCTATCTTGACGGCCAATGAATATTGGAACCTTTGGTCCGAGGGGGCAGGCGGATATGGCTTGGGCGGCAGCAAACTGGAGCATGTCTGCGACGCCAACGCTGTATTTGGTGGACCAGCCCTGGATCTTCTTGCAGATGTTTAAGAGACCCGAGTTTTCCGCGCGGGAGCATTCGTCCGTAAGGACAAGGCTACCGTCGCAAGCATTGTTGATGCAGTCATGAAAGACGGAGCGTATAGATTGGCGGGCGGCTGCAGGGCAGCCGGTAAACTCTGCTTGGAGATCTGTGGCAACTTTAGACCAGACTGCAGGGCAACTGGAGGCGCGGGGCCATATGTTGAGGGCGGAGATTGGTGTTGCTGTGAGAACAAGAAGAGAGACTGGTGAGAAACGCATGTTGACGAAGTAGAAACGAATCCTACTGGAAGTATATCAAAAACGTAATGACGATCAAATACGATATTCAGAGCAATCCTCGAGGGTTTAAGCGAATGGACTGCAAAGGGGAGCCCTGGAATATCGTCTGATGCTGAACTGATCCCAGAGCATCAGCACAGGACTATATATACTCCCATCTTCAAGCTGGGATATTTCAAGATGCGCTAGAAAGCCTGTGCGGATCTGAAAAGGATACGAGCTTCTCATTTGCCCCTTGGTGGTCAAGCACCATCTCACTTCACGGTGTCAAGCCTGCCCAGCACTGTCAGCGTGCTCGAAATGCAATACATAATCACTAGAACTTGGTCACATCCACCGGTCCCGCACACCCCTCCACACATCGTGGCATCCCATCTGTTTATTCCCGTTGTCGCCGGAGCCTTGCCGTATCCACTTAAGAACAAGCCTTGCCATTTCACGCGACAGCATTGGTGGGCCAAGTGGTGGAACATGCTACTTCTGCTTACGTTGAGCAGTGTGGCAAACGCAGGGCGCAGCTGCTGACAGGCGTGTTAAACCTTATCTCCAGTTTTAGGCTGGCCTTGAGCCTTTTGCGTGCCGCTAATCGTTGGCATCGGTGAAAAAGCTCCGACACGAGATCTGCACATGGGCGACCGGCATCAGCATAGAGTACCGGACTTGAACCTGGAGAGCCGATGTTGCACCGCATTGCCCTGTTTGTGGATAAGTCACTGGTACTTGTGGATGTGTAATACTGTTATCGAAGATTGTCCTTGTCGTCACGATTGATATGGTGAAGAAGAAGCTTATGGACCAACGAGCGGGGAATCTGTTCCCTACATTAGCTCGAAATCCCTAGGTTTTGCCGCTAGCTGATACGCCTCTGCCGCGGGGTACCTGCGCGCCTCCCTCTACCTCCCCCACTCGTGCAAAGCAAAAACACAGACCCAGGGCTACATGGGTGCGAATTTGTTGTCCCGTATACTTGGGGATGAGCACGCGGACCGTCGAACGCTAGCAAGGGCCATGTTCGTTCTCGGTGCTCGTGTCCCCACACGCCGGTCAACCACTTCTCCGAACCACATAATCACTATGCATCGCACGCAACTGGACGGAAACAGGCAGGCGCGTAGGTCTCGCTTATTCAAGCTTTATCTGGGAGAAGGATCTTCACTGCAATACCATCAATTGGGTGCTCGAGCTACCGTTCTGGATCGGTGAATGCTCACCGGTGTTTGCTATACTTTACCCTGCGAAGCAGCTAGGGCTTAGGGTGTTGCCGTTTGTGGTCTGAGATGTGGCTATTTCAGACATAATCAGCAGCGGGTGCCTCTTTCATACCTCCGAGGCTTCCGATCATGGTCACGCTACATGATCATGACCCTCATTCGAACATAGTATCTTGCCAGTGGCGAGGTGGTATGTGAAATACCGCCATTGGGGATCCTTGCAATTCTCCGTAATACCTACCCAACGTCTCTCAAACACGTGTTTGCCATAAGCGAGTGACCATATCTTGACTACTCCTTACGAGACAATGAGCCCTACTCAAGCTCAGCTTTCACGATAAGCGCACGTATTATCTAATCTTGCCGCAGCCTACAATACCTATAATGTCTCTTTATGTCAGATCGATAACTTCAACGACGTTTTGACATGTTTGTGTCCGAGGTAACAAAAATAGCTACAAGCCTGTCAAGCCAAGTTAAGGGCCAGTCTAGGATTGTTCGGTATTCTGACACGAGTTACTGAAATAATGAGAGGTATCTACTGGATCGCGAAGATCGGATCCAATCGTATTCAAGGGCTGCGGCCCTTTGAACGAATAATAGTACCGCATTTTATAAATATATACGCAGGAAATGATGAAACATAGCCAGTCATGATGCCCTATTACAATATTTAACTCCTCTCTTCTAAATTTAGTGTTGCGGGCTCCACAGTGATCGCTGTGTTCCTTGCAGCTTTCTTCAACACGGATCTGTAACCGATTGATAAGATAGTGTGGGTATCTGGCAAAAGAAAATTCGCATGGCTCGAAAAGAGGGCAATGTCGGCTGCACTTGTCATTAGAGGATATGCCTACAGGGGACTCGCTCCCTAGATATTCGGAACCCACCATAAACGGGTATTAGTTCCAAATGGTTCCCTGGGGGTGATTGGACATTGGTTCCAGATTGATGATCGCATCAATCAAGGTCAGTGCCAAAAGAAAACAAGTACCAACAAAGCCAAGGCCCAAATTGCCTCGCCAGCTTGTTTGTCAGCGCATTTTAAAGATTCCCATGGGGATATTTTCCGATGACCTCGTCATTGAGGTACATTGCATGATTCATCTGCCGAGATCAGTGATGATATGTTGTGCCACGTGCCACATGACCTGTCAATACTCTTTCTAGTAACGGGCGGGTGGCGACTTGCTGCCTTTCGAAATCCTCTCCAATATAACATCGGGAAAAAACAGTACATTCAAGTATGCTGAGGTGGCCATGCAATATTACCAAAAATCAATCCCGACTATTCCTTCTCGTTTTCATAGCCATGGTCCCATGAGACGCGATTGCTGAGCAAGCAGCTCGGGTTCTATATAGGCTACTGCATGCGCATGGTATCCCCCACTAATCCAACTCAATAACTTCCTGCGCCTTGTCAGCTTTCTTGTGCTTGAGCTTCTGCTTCTTAACCAGACGATAGCCCGCATCTGTCCCGAAGTTCATGTTTATGTTCCCTTTGTTTTTCTTCTCCCTCTCTTCGATAATTTCCACACGCTCAAAAACCTCCATTTCATTCTCCACTTTCTCGACCTTCTTTCTGAGTAGTTGATTTCCATCTGCGGCCAAGAAACCCTGTAGATGCTTCGCGGTCGCCTGGCTGTTACGCTTCTTCTCGATCACCTTAGTGGCCAAACCAACGAGCATGGCGTCGGTCTCACCACGACAGGACTTGACGAACTCAGTCACTTGAGCTGTTTTGTGTGTGGATTGGACAGCTAGCTCCACAAGCTTTTCGGTCAAGTGCTGCACATACTCTGGAGCGCCGAGGACATTCGCACAGATGAAGCGGATGCACGTCTCGATTGGCAACGAAGCACCTGTTAGCGACATCGGACGTCGAGTGCACAGTGCTGTGAGCCATTGAGCAATCTTAATGAGCGCCGATTCGTGAACCTTGATCTGAGCGTCGGACATCTTCTCCTTTGCCAGGGTGAGCTTCGATTGGGTTCCCTCCTCCGGCGCCTTGGGCACGTCGAATGTGAAGTTGACGGCTGGTGCGCGTGACTTCATGATCAGGAACCCGGTTAACCTTGGGAAGATGGCCATCAAGGCGAAGCGCGGAGCTGAAGCAATACGCCGGCCGTAGATGGTGAGATCGATGAGGCCTCCACGGGCAAGTGACATGCGCCTTATCGGATCCCATTGCGTGACGTCTTTGGGGTTGTTCTGTAGTTGCAGCAGGAATAGGCGAAGATCTTCTCTGGATAGATCGGTTGCTGGTGCCATGCTGTGAATGGCGTGCGCGGTCTTGGTGTGCACTGAATGAGTTGGATTGAGTATTCTGACTAACGGCGCAACCGTTTGGGGTTGCAGGTTGATCAGGCAGACAATAAGAGTTGTTTGTTTCCGAGGCAAACATATCAACTACATCGCGATAGCTGCAATTTATGCACGTACAAGACTCGACTAATGTGTTATCCACTGCATACCATGGGAACAAAATGCACGTGGCAACGCCGAGCCACACATGAGCAATTGCGTCTCGAAAATTACAACGATAGAGGATACGTATGTAAATTTGCAGTTCATACTTGTACCTCCTTCCAGAAAAGCATATTTGTGAATTTGTTGCCTATCGGACATCCTCAAGATAAACATTAATGCTGTGTGAAGTGGGTTCGGTCTGCGCATCGCAGGCAACAATGAGATCGTCCAGCATATTAGACATTGATCGCTTATTCTTCTCTGCGTTCAGCTTGATAACTGAGCGTTTCATAATATACTCGTGCCGTCTTCGCAGTATTATAGGTGACTTCTCTCCGTTGAGCTCCGACAGTCGCAAAATCTTAAGACGCTCGCACTCCCTCAGCACCTTCCACATCGAAGACCAATCACCGAATTGCAAATGAATCTCAGAGAAGACGAGTTTCTGTAAGGAAGCGGAATGTGCTCGAATGAGTGTAGCTAGATCATCTCCATGCAGCACAACCTTGTGAAGTCGAAACTGTTCAAGCTCGCCTAATCGACATGAAGTGGATAGTGATCGAATGATAGCAGCACCATAATGAGACTCGGATACACCGAATAAACCGCGACCCAGACTCAGTGTCAGCTTCCGTAATTTGGGCGCAGTAGTAATGAAGTCAGCGATTGTGTGTTCCCATCCAGGTGTTCGTTTATCGGTCCTGGAATCTGTATCGACTGAGACGGTGAGTGACTGGAGATGTGAAAAACAGGATTGTAGTGATTGTAGTTTCTGCGGGGGTAGTTTGAATCCGGAGCATGACAAATATACGCCTTTTTGTGGAGTGGCGTTAGGTCCTGCTTTGGTCATGGCAAACTCTTCTAGGTTTACCTCGCTGCCGATGATGGCATCGAGAAGTGTTTGAAAACACCTTGTACGAAACAATTGGTCGTCGTCTGGCATGTTCAGTCGCCATGCAAGCGGTTCACTACTCTTTGCGCGAATGCGAACAAGCTTCAGATTAGGGAATCCCCGTAAAGCTTGAACAAGGCCGTTATACAATCGCTGTGGATAATCGCTTCCAGTGATGTAATTGTACGTCGCAGCCTCATCCATGACATGTTCGTCTCTTACTCCAGAGACCCTGCTAAACCGCTTCGGTGGGGGAAAGATGCCCAGACGAGTGATAGAAGTCAAGGTCTGGTAGTTACGATGAGTAAGAAGCCGAACATGAATGGCTTTGACGGCATTGCCAAAATGGTCATGACTCGCCACTTCGATGAGACGATCAATAGACCATGAGGCCAGGGTAGTGTGCAGCTCGGAAAAAGCCCGTTTGGCAAAAGTGGCGTGCACGAGCAATCGCAGCCGTCGTGAAGAAAGACGGAGGGCTTTGTGCGACGGTAGACGAAGATTTATCGCGATAAACTCAAAAACCTCAACGGGAAGGAGTTCTATAGGAGAAGCCATCAGTGAGACAAGCGGAAAATACAGCGAATCGCCTGTAAAAGAAGGCAGTGATAGCGGTAGGCGGTGATTGCGTTGGGTGAAGGGCGCCCCTTGGCCGGCCGCACGAGCCAAATGCTGGCTGCTACCATACGTGCATACCTACCGGTATACCCGTGCCCTGAAGAAACGTGACAGCGCCGACCCCGCGGGAGAGAGAGAACAAGGTCAACTACCTCGCCACGACCTCAACGGCCATAGCACAAGACGTTTGAGTGCCAAGATACTCAAGCCTTATCTCATCGAAATTTATCACCTTTTTTTTTTCAGGACACAGTCCCACTGCTGCCGTTTCTCTTGTCGGCGGTTACGAAACGCCTTCTTCCGGCCCACCGTCGACGCCCAACAGGGCCTGCACCACATCAGCAAGTCTACCAGCTGCTTGGAAGGCAACTATGGACTCGATGCGCAGCCTCAACACGTCGCTGCCCAAGACGAAGCGCCAGCCCGATGTTCACCAGTCCTTCCGCACTGCCGCGTTGAACGTAACCAATTTATACAAGTCTGCCCTGGCCGACCTTGACAAAGCCCGCACCGATGGCTACCAAGAAGCTCTCGATGAGCTTCTGGGCTTCCTGGACAGGGAAAACATGGGCGTAGGGGACGGTGAAGGATGGCGGATACGCCAGTGGGCGACGGAGCGGCTGGATGGTGCTGTCCCCAAGCAGTCGAGCAGTGATAGCGACGACGAGTACCTGGATGACAAGCGCGCCCGAAGCTCCTCCCCCATTATGGAGCGGAACCTGGGTATGGACGACGTGCACGCGCTCAGCCCTGTCGCGGCGACATCACAGCGATCTGAATCGCTGCCTTCACCAGTTGAGATGGAAGCCACGACGACCGAGGCTGACATGTCACCACTGCACCACATATTCCAATTTTCTGCGCCCCAGGAATTCCCACCTTTATCAACAAACGACAACGCCTCGGCAGACGTATCTGCCGCTGCCCGCCGTGCCTTCCCTACGCCTCGTCGCCCCTCGAACCGCTCATCGTCCCGAAACCTCCAACGCTCTGTCGCTCAGAACCTCTTTCAACTTGGCAACGGCGCGGGACAAAAGCGGCGGCTCATGAACGAATTCTTCAACGTCGACGGTTTCAACGACCGACGAGACGGCTCATCCGGTGGTTCTAAGCGTGGGCGCACGTCTTAGGCCAACTCGACAATCTCTAATTCCACGAATCACGACTCGCATCATACCCAGGAGGCGCAGAAAGCTTGTGAATGATTTTATATGCATTGGGAGGAGCAAATTTAATAGACGCATCAACATGGTGTTCTTTCGGGAGGGAATCCAGTTCAATCCGTTCTTCGAAGTGACCGAGATAGCATGTACCAACTTGGAGGAGTTTATGGGGGTGGACTTTGGGGAGGAGAGGATATACTTTCTTGGCTTTAGCCGACAATTCTACTGTATATTTTTCTGACGGATACCACATGCTCATACCATATGCCAGTTTGCTACTTTGTCCTGACGTGTCTAACATGACGACGGTTATGAAAACCAGCGATATATTCCCAAGCTAACCATGACAGCACTCGTGGCCGTTATGGCGGCCCCTCTACTCCTCACTCCGAAGATGCTCTTGCTGGCTCGTATAGCGGCTTCGTTTGCGCGGATCTGCGAGTGTCCCGAGACGTAGGTGAAGGCACCGAGGCCGATAAAGGTTGCGCTACCTGTGCTGAGCTAAGCATGTGTCGGAGACGATCAGGGCGATGCGCTGGGATGAGATGAGATGGGATGGGATGGGATGGGAGAAAATACCGACTATACGACACGGCGTGCAGTCTGCAAACTCGGCCTTGTCCTGCTTGACGGCAGTGTGCAATGTCGGCGCTTCGGAATGCCCTTGTGCCATGGTGGGTGGTGAAAGAACGGTAGACCAGCACGTAACAAGATAGACCAGCGGCGTATGCACGGCGTCGCAATATCATATACCTCGTATTCCGTATGTAAGTCGTACCTCGTACCTCGTACTCTGTACCCCGTACCTAGTCGTGCTAATTAGTCCATGATGCAATGCAGGGACATGTTAGCCTCCAACGCCCCCACAACGCGCGAACTCGACGTCTCCCAGCGCGCATGTCGCTCGTCAGGTACGCACGCAGCTGCAACTCGGCGCCATGACTGCAATCGAGGCTTTGTACATGTTCGATGAGCACAAGTAGGACACGCTTGGCTTCCTAGCTGCTCATAACCACCCTGCTCACAAGATCAGCACGCCTCTCCTTGAGCACACGTACCTCAACCGCCCACCCTCGTCATCCGTCCTCCTGCCACTCTACCTCGCACATGCTGCCCCACGCCCGCCGCTGATCTACCTTCCCAACACCAACCCGCCCACTTTGTTATACAGCATAATACACGACCAGCTTCTCTTTCTCTGTCCAGCCTCGGCTGACACCGACCCTCTTGCCGTCCTATCTTTTCTCCACCGCCTCACCGACGTACTCGAGGACTTCCTGGGTCCACCGTTGATAGCGAGCAAGATAGAAGGAAACTACCATGTCGTTGCACAACTACTCAGTGAGATGGTCGATGGTGGCATCATTGCGAACACGGAGCCAAATGCGCTGAGAGATGTGGTTGACGCTCCGAATCTACTCAAGACCCTGCTGGGAGGGGTTGGGCTGCCATCTTCGACGCCCAGTTCACTGACTCCGTCTGCTACGGGATTTGGGATGGGCAGTGGCAGTGGCAGGCCGAGCCCGAGGCTGGGCCCATCACAAGCTTCAAGCCAGACAGGCTCGCCAGTACCATGGAGGAGAGCGAATGTCAGGCACACCAGTAACGAGATGTATGTTGATATCGTCGAGACGCTCGACGTCACCCTCTCGCCTTCAGGCCGCCCCCTAGCCGCAATGGCAAATGGCACCATTGCCTTCACAGCAAACGTCTCCGGTGTCCCAGACCTACTCTTACAATTGGGTTGCTCGGGTGGGATACAAAACACCATCTCGCTCCCTGTCTTCCATCCTTGTGTTAGATTGAATCAGTGGAAGGCGCGGCCAGGCGAGCTGTCTTTTGTACCGCCGGATGGTCGCTTTGTCTTGGCAGGATATGAGGTTGATCTCCTGGGTTCCGCAGCTTTGGATGCCTTCTCCACAGACAAGAAAGCGAAGAATGCGTGTCCACAGCTCAACATACCCGCTACCGTGTCCGTCCATCCATCACTCGGCCCAAGCGGCTCCGACTTTCAAGTCAAACTCCAGCTCAATCCTCGCTTCAGCGGAAAATCTCAGGCATCGTCCCAACCCAGCGCTGCAAGAAGCAGTCTTGGACGCGCATCCTTGCAGACTGGCACAACAGCCGCACCTGTAATCGAAGAGATGCTCATCCACATTCCTCTCCCGTCAACTGTCAAGAACATTGCCGATATGCGCGTCGCACGTGGCATGGGCGACGCTGGATATGCGCCCGGCGATAGGTCAATAGAATGGCACATCAGCAGCCGCGAAATAACTAATCTGATGGCTCAGGACCGAGGCGGAGGTGTTGGCGTTACAGCCACACTCTACGGCACCGTAATAGGACAGGACGACCCGTCTTCTGAAGACGCACTAGATGCAGCCGGCTCTGTTTCCTTTTCCACTTCTACGTACGACTACAACGACGACGACGCATCGACCCTTGTCTCGTCCACACCTGCTGCTTCATCCACAGTCCCCAAATCGGCTAATTCAGATGCAAAGGTGAAGCAGGCAAACAAAGTCCTTATGCCCAGTTGTGCCACAGTTAGCTTCTCAGTCAAGGGTTGGTTGCCGAGTGGCATTCGCGTAGACAGTCTCAATGTGGACCAGAAGAGAAGTAAAGGGTTGGGTAGTGGTGTCACGCCGTACAAGGGAGTCAAATACCTATGTGTTAGTCGCAAGGGCGTCGAGTGCCGCTGCTGAGAGAACCGAAATGATATGTCATCATGACTAGACCAGAGCATGCAGAGTTTGTGGGCTAAAGGGCAGCAGCTTAGAATATGGACTCTGTCATGTCACAGATTAGGGCAAATGAGTTTGCACGTGTTTGCTGCCGGTCATGGCAAGTTTTCAATTGTACCCATATATATATTCCTTCATAGGCGGCTAGAGACATGCCCAAATGCTAGACTGAGGGGACTTGCTATATCACTATATAAAACACAGAGAAACGCCATGCTCTATATTCCCACTTTACCCCATAGCCACATGAACCTACGTTCAAGTCAAATTGTTTTCGTTGTTGTCTAAGATGCTTCGAATCCGCTGTGAGATCCATTGTCCCGTTGTTCGCGTCATCAGTAAGCATCAAAACAATTGCTAGACTACACACCCATCCATACCGCAACGTGCTACCAAGATCTAGTGGGTCCTGGAAAAAGGAGCCTCACTGTTTGAGGGCATAGCTGGTTTGATACCAGGTGCAACACCGCCACCATGCCCGCTCTTTTTGCCACCAGCACCACGAAATCCGGCATGACGCTCATTGCCGCCAGCACCGCGAACCCCACCGTGGCGCTCGTTGCTACCACCACGCTGACTACCCATGGGGGAGTTTCCGGTTTTGCGCATATTGGTATGCCCCGCAATCTTCTTCTCAATCTCCTCCATCTTGGTCTTGAGAACCTTATGCTTGGCAACCAACTTCTCTACACCGGCCATATCCTTGACCGAGCCAACCTTCTTCTGGTTGACGAGGTTGTTGGCCAGACACTCGAAGATGGGATCGTTCTCCAAGTAAGCCAGCTCACAGACCGTGTCCATGAACTCGTACGAGGCCTCGTGCTTACGGATACGGTCGCAAAGCTGCTTGGTAAAGTGACCGACGTAGGTGTTGTTGAGGCCCATGACACGTGCAACGTGGCAAACACTGATATTCCTCTTGTCATGAGCAGGTACAGCACTAAGAGTGATACTGTACACACGGCCCTGGAAGGTCATCTCATCCATCCAGGTGAGACACGTCTTTGCAGCGTCGGCATCCATGGAACCAGCGGCGAAGTCCCAGGAGATAGCATCTGGGTTGGCATTGAAGTATTGAAGGGCCTTGCTGGAGCACTGCATGAGGATATACTTAGGGATGGTCATCAACGTAACCTCTCCAAGCTTGACCATGACATCTGGGCCGTTTGCGTATTTGATGCGCTCGCCCAACGGCATCTGACGAATATCGGCAGACGGATTGAAAGTGGGCTTCGCATCGGTCTTGACGCGCGCCTGTTTTGCCGACCGACCCCACGGTGTAGTATGTCCGTTTCTAGCAGACATAGGAGATGGGAGCTTTGGCTCTGTCTTAGTAGCCAAGGCGGTAGGCTTCTTTGCGTACTTGGAGAAGTCGATTGGGAAGGTCAACGTCTTCGGTTTCGGAGCGGGAGGGACAACCTTCAATGCTACCTTGGTAACATGAGAGTCCCGGAGATCTGGCTTTTCGGAAGATCGATCGGGAGTGGTCTCGGTGGAAGGCAACTTCTCCTTTGTTGCAGTCTCAGTGAACTCCTTGACGGGTTCCTCAGACTTGGAAGCCTCCACCATCTCGAAGCTGTCAGACATATCTGTATCCGACTTAGCCTTCTCTGCTTCAGCCATCTGCTGGACCTCAATCGGCTCAGCATCTGCTATCTTAGCAGCGGTCGACGTATTGGTTGTCGTCCGCTCAAGGGCGATCACCTCGTCACCGTCGTTGGTTGACGTCGGAGTGTCCGAGTTAGACTTTAGCTCATGGTCGTGCATAGTGACAGGCTTCTGCCTCAGCTCGTACTCAAGCCCAGCGATGCACTTATCCTTGTTTGATGCATCGCGGAGCAATTCCTGTACTTGGATAAACTGTTCTCTGTTCTCCTCCTCGAGCTTTCCGAGACGTGCGTCCTTGTCTTTGGAATCGGCCTCAAGGTCGCCGATGCGATAGTCCTGATCCTGAACTGTAGCTTCTAGCTCTGCAATGCGCAAAGTCTTGGTAACCACAGTCGCCTCGAGCTCCTTGACACGCTCATCCTTAAGGACGATAGTGGTCTCGAGGGTGGCGATACGCGGGTCCTTCACAAAGTGAGTGAGAAAGTCGGTGTCTTCCTCCTCGTCGGCCCAGTCGGTCTTCTTCCTAGTAGGTGTGGACGAGCTTGTGCTTGAGCCGTTCGTGTCTCCGTTGGTACTGCCGTTTCTCATTGGCTTCAGAACAAGACCCTTCTTTTGCTGAAGCATGGTGTCCAGCTTCGGCTTTGGCAGTGCGTCGGCGATGGTGGGATTGGGTGAAGAAGCAGACTTGATAGACTTGTTGCCTGCAGCCCAGAAGTTGGCCCTGCTAGCCATGGTACAAAGGATTGTGGAAGTGGTTCTACTTGTGTGGGGGAAAGAAAGGTGAGGCCGTGCTTGCCGTCCAAGGTCAATATCGGCCAAGGAAAGGGCGCACGAGCTCAAGTAGGAATTGGCGACTGAGTGTTCAGTTGACAATCGAGAGAGTGTGTGTGTGGAGAGAGAGAGAGAGAGAAAGAGAGAGAGTAGAAATCAAAGAGGACGTGGTGAGATTAAATATTGGGGAGGGTGCAACAGTTCCGGAATGCGTGATTAGTGGTTGCAGCCTAGTTACTTTGATTCGACGGAGTAGTTGAAGGCAGACAAGTAAGTGGGGCAGCTGATCAGTGCGGTGTAAAGGGCAAGTGCAACCAGAGGGTGGCGAACCTCGTGCACCCTGCTTCACGGCACATTGACACGATCTTGCTGAGTAGTGAGGCCGGGCAAATAAGAGAGCCTCCCAACCTCTAGCAGCATGTCATGGGTTCCTGAGAGATACTGTAGTGAGTTGCGTAGGCAGTTGTGATAACCCATCTCATCTACTTCACTTTTACAATTACACCTTTTCTCACACGCTGACAAGTTTAGGTCTTGGAATTGACGAACCTACTACCCACCCACGCAATCTTACCAGACATGTCCCTGCCCATTTCCGTAGAAAAGACTGTAGATTACAGGTAGAGACCCATCATTATGCCATAGCTATGCATCATAATAGTGAGCGCAAGAACGCCCTCGTCCACGCCATACTATCATAAGATTAAACGTCCCCCACGTCCGGTCTCCCTATCTAACCAACTGCTGACTTCTGGGTTATCAAATCCATTACTTCTGTCTAGTCCTTTCGTCTTTGCAGTCTTTGCACGTTTAAACTGGATTCAAGGTAAGCCAGTTGAGACTGGTAACGATGACATCGCGTCCCAAACATTCGACGTTGGTACAGATACCCTGTTATCACCGAAAAACTGCACGTCGTACCATTTATACACTGTCACTGTATCTCTCGAGACGTGAAATGCGATGCGATACTGAACACATCTTGTCAAGTCGGCCCTGCACCCCCGCACCCGACCCGAAGTCCGAGCTGCATCAGCCAATAGAAGTAAAAGACGACCCGGCTTGTTCAACATACAGTCAACATACAGGTATACATATATATCTAGCCTGACACCATATTGTACAACTTCTCAATCCCAGAAGCAGTGATTTTGCAAAATCATAATCTCAGCAACATGGCCACTCAAACACGCAATCTCTTTCACCACCTCCCACCCCCAGCAGAATGCCTCGCCCTCTTCATTGCAGCTCTGGAAATTGTTCCATTCGGAATAATGGGCCTACGCGACCCTACATCATTCGCGGACGGCTACGGACTTCCCATTACCAGCGACTCCAGCACCTCTCCCCCTTCTGCCAAGCGTGCGCCTACAAAAACGACCTCCGAAGAGGACCAGAAAACCAAGAAAGCCCTTGTCGCCGCAATAGCGGCGCGTAACGTTCAAAACGGAATCTTACTAGCAACTTTTGGGCTGATTCTAAGAGATAGACGGAGTTTAGGTGTAGCAATCATGGCGGGCCTGGTTGCGACAGTTGCAGACACGGTGATTGTCAGGGCATATGGAGCGCAAGACAAAATTGCAGGTCACTGGGTTGGCATTTTCAACAGCTTGGCTATTGGTGGCAGTCTGTTGTACTGGGGGCGATATGACCCGATGTAGTGATGGCAAGACGGCTGAGTTGACGACATCGTAAAGTACGAAAGTGAGAATGGAGGTGCCAATAGTGCATAGGGCTGAATCGCGTCATTGAAGAGGCCCGCTTCAGAAAACGCGAGTCGCTGTTGAAACAATGATACGCGTACATGAATCATGTGCATTTATCCTGTGCCTGTATGGGAATAGCGCCCTGAAGACTTACATATACAGCCCTTGTTTAGGCAACCATCATCTCATGATTGTTGTTGTTGCCGCGGTCGAAATTGAGTTCCTTATTTTCTTGATTCATTGAATCTCAAAAACTTAAGATGACATGCAAACACACCACTCTCCAGCTTGAAGTATCCCCTTTTGCTGAACTGGCCGGTTACGAGCAGGTAGATGCAAGAACACGTGCAGCGGCAGAGACGACATCTGGTGTAGCACCAAAGACGTCCACAAACCACTCTAACAAAACATTTCCGCCGCCTCTAATTTTACCACATGACGAGCTCAACTATGACCCTGACTGCTCGCCTCAAAGCACAAAAAGTTGGCTGAATGAGAAGGCGAGGAACAAGGTGCTGTCAAAGACAGGGAGAAACACGATATATATTGCTCGTGTGCCTCAGTTCGACAAAGCAGTATCATTCATGCGTGATTGGACAAAGCCAAAAGGGATTGAGAAGGACGACATGGTTGCAGCAAGTCCAGACGCGGACTTATTCAGTGCATATCTCGAAGCATTCTATCATAATATGTCTGTACGTATCCTCCCTGAACCCTTGGTCTGGACAACCTGGAACGGTGAAGCCACTGTACGCCCTGGCAAGCGCGCAACTTTCCCGAAATACGTTGGTCTCGCACAAAACGATCAGTGCACACGGATTCGCGTCCGTCGGCCCCCGGACTCAGCCTTCCCTGCGCAACTCAATCTCGACGATATTCTCGATATGACCATTTCAATACTACCTCAAGACGCATACGCCATGGTGTTATTGGTAGACCACGATATATACGAGTCAGAAGAGGATGACTTTTGCTGCGGGAGAGCATATGGGGGGAGTAGAGTTGCCGTTGTCCAGACTGCGCGATATAATCCCGTCCTTGACAGGCATGCTGCCATTGATGCAAAGCATATGTGGCCATTAAGTCACTGTAAGCATTTTGTGGATGGACTGTGTGCAGTGGAAGAAGTCGAGGCAAGGCCTGTAACGAAAAGACAAAGAGAATTAAGTAAAGATGGCGCGATGAGGAAGGCTGTCGACGCTGCCTTGGAATTTGTCCCTTCCTCCGATGCACAGGATGTGGAATCATTGTGGTTCTCGCGTCTTGCACGTACAGTGTCTCACGAGCTTGGACATTGTTTTGGGCTTGCTCATTGCGTTTATTACGCGTGTAACATGCAGAGTACTGGCAGTATGAAGGAGGATGTGCGACAGCCGCCCTATTTATGCCCGGTCTGCGAGGCCAAAGTTGGGCATGCCATTGTGGCAGAATTGAACAGCGGTGGGGCAAAGGAGAGAGAAGAATGGATTCGGCAGCGATGCATAGCGTTGGACAAGTTTTGCGGGGATTTAAGGGGAAAAGATATGGACAGCGCCATGTGGAGGGGGTTGAAGGGGTGGCTCAGGGAGCGGATAATGGGGTTATAATCCATTCCGCGCTACTTCGTACTGAGACTCTAGCAGTCGGAGTTCATGTAGTCTGACCTGGACTACGCTAGTCCCAGACTAGGCTAGGTTGGTTCACGTCGGGCGGCCGGGAACCTCTAGTGATTCGCCTATTATACGAAAACAACACCATCATACGTACCAATATACCTACTATTCACTTAACACCTCATGCATCCAGTATTGCTTTAACATTTTGCCTGACATGGAGACTGTGTATATTGAGGCTTTGCGCTGGAGCCTGGAGCTGTGATAGAGGTGTCCTGCACTACTCTAAAACAAACTCAAACTCAAAAGCTTTACCTACTACATGGCCTCAGTTATCAGACTCTGTCTCGTATTCTGAGGGAATCCCGGAAGCCCTTGGGTCCCAAAAGTAATGAGACGGCTTTCCATGCTCCCTCAACCAAGTATTCCACCCTTTCAAGCCGAGCGCGCGCTCATCCATCCACTGACGTCGACCATTGAGATGTGTACGAATCCTAAGTTCCCGCAAAATCAAACTCCTTATCGTCTGTCTTGTTTGCATGGAGTCCCACTGAAGTTTGTCACAGAATCCAACGGGTACACTGATGTCGACGTCGCAAGTGAAGTTCTCGTAACAATCCGCGATATACTGGCATATCTGCTTGCTCATTTCCCAAATGAAGGGTCCGCATGCGCCTGAGCCATCAATCTTGTAAGCTCGGTTTTCAGCCGTCGTTTGGCGCGGGGCGTGCCTTGCGCGAATCATGCGCGGCTTTTCCGTTATGTTCAAGGCTTTTTGTAAGCCAGTCAGAACATATCTGGCCGCTTTGCAGTTTTCAGTTTGTTTGATATCCCTGCTAGGCATGGAGTCGAAGTAATGGCCCACGAGTTGACTGTTGTGGATTTCCACTGCTAACAGGGTCCAGTGACTCCCCGTTTCCCTTACGTTGGATAGTGGAAGGGCGCCGAGTGTAGCTTGCTGAAACCCCCATTCCAGGGAGGCTTTGTAACCATCGCTTATGGGAACCAGGACATAGGTTTTTCCTATGATCTTGTCTAGAAGTTGTCTATCGACCCCCTCATCGATCCCATTCTCATTTTGCTGGCCAATCCGATATAGTTGGGTCGCCATACTAACAGGTAGCAAGCTCACACCATTTTCCTCGCAACGTGCCACGTGAGACAAAACGTCGAAGCTTGTATCAACCATTGAGTCGGTGAACCAGCCCGGCGTGCCTGCCTTGCAGATATCGAGAAACTCTGAAAAGGAGAGCGACGCGTTCTGGGATTCGTAGATGATGTCTTCAGGTATTGGCCCGGTGGCAAGATTGTAATTCCTTTGGAATAGGCCACCCTGCTCAAGGGCGTCATAGTGAACTTGGGAGTTTGGATATATCCATTTTTCAGGATCGGGACGACATGTAGAAGTATCCACGGACCAACGCCGGTTAAGGGGAACTGTAGGGCGGTCCTGATGGAACCCTTGCTGTGCGTCACTCCATGAGTTTTCGACGACACTATCTTGTGCCGTGGTGGTGATGAAGTGCCTTGGTACAAAACATGTTGTGGCACCGTTTACTCGCTCACTGGCTGTGACGGGAGGTGCTCGCTTGACTTTGGGAAACTTCTCAACTTTGAGATTTGCGTCGATGAGGATGGGGGATGCAATAGGGAAAATGCGGGCCAAATCTTTTGGCACGGTAATTGTGAGGCGTGGATGGTTCATCTTTACTGTGCTGCGTTGTAGTACAGTATACAGAAAAGAGGTTTCTGTTTCGGTGACGATAGTGGAGGAGATGTGATGGGAACTGAGTTGCAGCGTTGAGAAAATGATTGCTTTTCTCATGGGAGAATAAGGCTATTGTTGATGAACAATAGGGTAGCTTTGTTCGGCAACAATAGAACTTTTTCATTCGCACTTGACTCTAGTACAATACCTGACACTGTATAATAACTGACGCTGTACAATGGCTGACATTGTACAATAAATGACATTGTTCACAATACTCAGGTACAACCAGAAACTGACTGAGTATAGGAAACGGCATTACCTGCGTTATTCACTAATCAAGTGCTAACCGTTGTTCAGACTCTACTTTACACATCTATAGATACTTTGATATGCAGGCTTTGCGCCGTTTGTCGCTGGGCGAATGCTCCCAACATCAATCTCAGATTTCCCCATCAATGCAAGGTCAATAAAGAGAGAGAGAGACTAGACTAAGCGTGAACGTGTGAGGAAAATATGTACACATCCGTACTCCTCATCATCACAAGCTCGACACATTCTCCTTATGCGCCTATTAATGGCGACATCTAGCCAGCCTTGCCAACCTCGTCCAATTTGTTCAACATACTCTGGACTTCCTTAACGAGCGCCTTGCGTTTCAACCTCGCATCCTGATCGCCCTCGGTCTCCACACCATCTAACTTGAAAATAATCTGCGTCAACATGGTCTCGCTGAGTTTCTTGTACTCAAATGTCCTCTTGGCCTTGTCCGCTGGTGGGCTAGCCATAAATTGTACGCACATGGGGACGAACTCGGTATGAAACTTGCTGGCGATAGCATCGAGTTTGCCCATGGCAGTCTGAGGTTCGGGGGCTTTGGCAGGACCTGGCGGAGGCACGGAATTAGGGCGGGACCCGGCGGCGATGTGAGAGGGAATGGGGAGGTATTCGGCACCGGCACCAGCGGTGGTGTAGCCTGGTGTTGACGTTCCAGACGCATGTCCAGAAACAGGGCCCTTCTTCTTGCTTTTCCTGCCACCACGCTTGCGGGACTTCTTCTTGCCGGTGTTGTTTGCGCCAGAGTCGACGTCGTCATCATCATCCTCTCCGTCTTCTCCGTCACTGTAGATGCGCTGCGATACGTCCTCGGAACCGGGTGCGAGTCCGCCCACTGGTGTCTCGCCGACAGTGACCAGAATCTCGCTACCGGACCCGTCGCCGCGTAGCCCCTCCTCTCGCGCTGTCCGCTCGTCATGCTTCAGATTCCTGCCCTTGTAGAACATACGTATCCGTCGGTGGTCGTCTACACCCAACTTCTTTGCCGCGGCCTGTCGCACCGTACCGATCTTGAGGTCTCCATCACGTATGCTATGTGCTGGGAAGTGTGTGGGGTAGTTGGTGCGCCCGTTCTTGAAGATGAGAACATCGGTCTCTCGCTCTGGGTTCCTGTCGTCCCAGTCGACAATCTCGGGGGCTTGCGCTTGGCCATTTCTTCGCAAGTCCTCGTTCGTGATATATGAGAAATCCGAGTCGTTCACCACGCCAGCATTTGGCGAGTTACCTGGTCGCCCGAACGGCGAGAAGCGACCGCCCCAGTTACCGCCGGTGCGAGAGAACCAAGACATGGTTGTGACGACGGAGGCTACTAAAATAGCAACTGTTGTGAGGAAGAGTGGGTCGTCGAAGCTGGGGTTTGCGATAAACTCGGTGGTGTAGTTAAGGAAGTAGTTGTTGAAGAAGTTGACGAGGTTCTTCAATTCGTCGACTGGGTGGTTCAGCGACGCCACGATGGTGTAGTGAGAGTCGCCCTGCTAGTGTAGCAAGGGCGTAAGAAGTCCGCGAGTACTCAAATGACGTAGTTAGCTGTAGAAAAGGCCCTTGGGTGTGTAGTGGGGTGCAACACGCGCGCTGGGAATTGCTTGATAGATCGGCCAAACGTATGAGCGGCCTGACGTCGTTTACGGAAAAGATCCGAGCAACACGCGAGCCTTTGACTTAGGTACGCCTAGCAGCTTAGTCACCCTTGCGTCTACTTTTAATAGTATAGCATATATTAAGGCGCAACAATTATAAGCCGTGGTATTATGTGCGCATTACTGCGCCTTGAATAGATAGCTTTGTCAATAATCGAAGATCTAAAGATATTCGTCGAGTCAGAGGGCAAAAGTGCACGACAAGACACAAGTGACCAAGAGAAAATATCTGCAAACCACATCACTGCTACCAGTAGTCTTCATAGGTAAGACGCAATCATTAATTCATTAGGCGAGACACAAGTGAAGCTTGGTCGTAATGACGCTCTTCGTGATAGCAAATTTTATATCCGTTGGATGCGTGAGACTACGAATACAAGGTGAAGATTCGGACGGCTCATGTCCATCCAAGACTACCAAAATATTACGCCCAGATGCAGTGACTTGAGAAAAGAGACAGGAAACGTGACTGAATGAAAATTACCGTGAGTCGTGTAAAACAAACACAATCGTCATGACCGAAGCGCCAGCAAGTGTCAACAAGTAGACTGCTAACACATTCTCACAAAAACTCCATAGGAAAGAACGGGAAACTCGCTACATGCAGTAGAAGACATCCGCATCCACACGAAATCACAGCTTCGGCTTTCTGTATCACGTTTCAAGTTTTGGTCCGCTTAGGCGTAGCAAGGAAAGCGAGCCTCGACTTGCTCATGCCGTTCGTACGACGTCCTGGCGTTTGACCAGCCACTTTGTTGGCACTGGCTGGCTTCTTTGGGGTAGGAGCAGGCGTACGCTTTATCTTCTTGGCAGAACGCGTACCGTCTTCGGTAGGACCATCGTTCTCCTTATCAGACGCCTCTTGAACAGTGTCCAGTTTACGTTTCTTGACTTCAACGACAGAAGGAACATCGCTCTGGCGGACCATGCGAATTGTACCAGTCGAAACAGGGCCTAGCGACAGTCAGTAAGAAAGACTATGAGAGGAGATACTCTTACATACCAAAATTGACGGTCTTGCTGGATTCAAACGAAAAGGAGCGGGGGTGGTTGGAAGTCGCGCCGCCAAATGTGAGACGGCGTGATGGCGACGCCGTGGATGTATCAACCTCCTGAGTAAGTTCCGGAACGTCAGTGCTGAGAGTCGGGTAGACAACTGCACCAGCAGAGACTTCACTTGCTGCCCGGAATTTCATTGGTGACGGTGACTTGCCCATCTCATCGTGTGATGCGCGCTCAAGAGTGCTACTGGAAAAGTTCACGTGCTTCTTGGCGGGTGCGGTGGCAGGGATTGCTGATGGAGCTTTGTCGAAATCGGAGACAGGGGGAGGTGACATATGGGTGCCCGCTGCAATTTTACTGCGATCGTGTGAAAACTTGCGGTTGGGAGTGCGAAGGATCGAACGAACACGCTGGAGGTTATGGCTAGCCTACGAGATGTCAGTGATAACCCGCGGTGACTTCATGAACATATATACCTTGCGCAGACTCTCTCTCGCTCCGTCTCTCATAGCTTGCAGATGACTAACATTGCTCGGCGAAGAAAGCAGACGACCTGCAGACGGTGACTTGGCAAGAACGTCTGTAGAGAGTGCTCTTCCGAAGGTTGGAATCATCGACGTCGTCTTCGTAACCTTGACGCTCTGCGAGCGAGCAATCGATGACTTTGTGGGCGTCATCAACCGAGCGGCTATGCGAGGGAGCGCAGTTTGAGATGTGATCTTACGCGGAGTAACAGCAGCAGCAGGAGCCTTGCCCTTGACCTCGTGAGATGCGGGGCGAGTTGTAGAAGCATCATCGGATTCTGTGCGCTTGACACGCTTCGCTCCCGGAGTGCGATCTCCATCTCCATCGCGTGAGGCCGGTTGCGCACTACGGGCAGGGGGAGGCATACGGGTCGTTGAGTCAGATCGAGGCACGCTGGATCCGGCGAGGTCCATCTTTGACTGTGTGCGCTTCAGTACAGTGCCACTCTTTGTGCTTGACTCTGCAAGGTCCGCTTTAGACTGTGTGCGCTTGAGCTTGTTCGTCTCGGGCTTGGCTAGGTCGGACTTTGAGTTGGACCTGTTCAGCGATGGGCCCACAACAGGCTTAAAACGACTAGGGTCGGCGCGGAATGCAGAAGGGTGGTTCGCGATGGAATCCATATTCTTGAATTGCTTCATGTGCACGTCGCTGAAGCGTGCCATCTTGCCCTTGGCTTCGGCCTTCTTGCGCTGAGGAGATACATCGTCCTTGGAAGACCACTCGCTAGTGCCAAACAAGGCGCGGGCGCCTCCACCTGGCGTACCCGTGATGCCGGCTTCTTTCAAGATGTTCCGTGACGTAGGGCTCAATGTAGTTTCATCCTGGGCCGACTTCTTCAACGCAGGGAGTGGCGACCTGAAGCGGAAGCGGAACTCGGGCGACGAGCCGTCATGCTGTTTGGTAGTAGCAGCAGGCGCAGGGGTTTTGGAGGGTGTTCCCTGACCCACCGGGCCCATTGCTTTTGGCGGTGCGGTGTGCGCGCCGAGCGATTGGAACCCAAGCCAGCGCGCTTCATCCAGGACCTTGGCTGTGCTGGCGCGATGATGCGCCGGGTGCATCTCCTGTCCGGCAGGCTTGATCGGTGTGCGATCCTTGGGGGTTTGGCTTGCGACTGCGAGGAGCGACTTGTTCTTGTGGGGTGTCGCTGCCAGAGTCGCAGTTGCTTTCGCTTGCGGCAACTTGGACGGCGGCTGCAGGCCCTCAGCAGCCTTTGCTGGTGTCTTGGTCATACCAGGCTCCGGCAGTTCTGGGAGGTCCGGAAGCTTCAAGCCTGGGGAAGTGGCCGTGTGCCAGCTATCGTCTGCAGAGCCATCGGGCGTGGTCTCGCGCTACAGGAGACACAAGAGTTAGCAAAGGTACACAAACAAGTCGGGCAGAAAAGCAACGAATGCGCGCATACCTTGAGGAGGCGGGCAGAGCGACGCGCCATATTGTTGGATGAATATAGAGAAAGAGCTGAGAACCAGTATGGCTACCAAGTTGGGCGGAAGCTTCGACCTGAGGTGCCAGGTGGGGAGAGAACTGCGAGATATCGACTAACGTGCTCCACCAGTAAGCTGGCCACACCAGTAAGCTGGCCGCCCCACCAGACTCGACGCAACGTTCTGCGCAATTGAGCCACAATAACTTTGTAAAATAAGATAAAACTTAAAGATATAATTATTTATCTAGCTCTGCATAAAGTCCAAGTATGTTCTTTAACATAGCACTTCGTGCACGTTGGTAGCGCGCGCCGACGTCGCTTACTAGCCTAGCTCTAGCTAGCCTCTATTACTACTCTCTCTACCTCTATAGCTAACTACTAAGCCTGCTGCACCTAGAGTACTCTACTAGAAGCAATATATTAACGCTACTAACTCTTCTTTTGTTATTAATGCTAATTTTCTACACGTAGCCTCTTATTCTCCTCTATAAGTATCGTTGCTAATTATATTATAAGCTAAGCGCTTTTAGTAAGCTAGCGTATTATAACGTTTATTAGGCTCTCTAACTACTAGCGTAGCTACTCTTAGAGATAGCGTACCTACTACTAAAGCTCTACTACTATATATAGTGTCTCTATCTGCGCTACTACCTACGCTGCTACGTTATTATCTATAGTTATCTATAGTAGAGACGGTGTTCTAGCTACTATAAGCGACGATAGGACGTAATCTAGATAGAGAGGGATAAGGCCTATTATTTAGAAGCCTGCCTAGATATTCTACTACGTAAAAACTATTAGCTAGATTTATATATAGGCTATAAAGAAGTCTATCTTATTAATATAGTAGACGCCTTAGCGGGCGAGCTTCTTAATCTTACGTCTATACGCGCGCTTAAGAGGAGAGTAGTAGCTTATATCTAGAGGCTAGAGAAGATAAGAGGTATAAGGTAGTATATAGAGAGTAATAATCTTATTCTCTACGTAATACTAGTTAAACTCTAGCGTAGCGTAGCTACTATAGCTATTAAGAATAAGAAGCTAATAGACTCTAGCTATATAAGACGCTATATACTAATTAAAGTACTTTACCTACTTAAAACTAAGCTTATCTATCGTCTAGCTATTATTAGAGACGCTAATAATCTAGTCTAGTAGAAGCCTATTATACTAGCTAGCCTAGTAGACCTTACTAGATAGGATTATAAATAGTAGTAGAGACTAACTAGACGTATTAATATACTCTATTACTATTACCTACTTATAATTGCCTAGCTATACAATAACTACTCTACTAACTCTATTAGAGCTAGTTATAACTTTTAACGTTATAGCGACGCCTATAGTAAAGCTAGTCTTATTAAAGTTATAGATATCTTAGTCTAGTACGCTATACGTCTAGCGCGTCTCCTCTACTAGCTTAAACTACGCTATAATAGCGATAGAATCCTTAGAGTTAGCGCGCTAGCTATTAAGCCTTCTACTCTACTTTATCTAAAGCTCTAGCTAGCTCTAGATAAAGCGCGACATCTAGTTCTTACTAATAGGTTGTGGAGGTAGATCTTAGCTACGCGCAGCGAGTAGAGTGTCTGCTATCCGTCGCACGTCGATAATATAGAGTAGAAATCCTCGTCGATTAAGGTCTAGGATCTACTGCACGAGAGACTGCTCCTTAATAGGTAATAGCTTACGCCTAGTAGATAGAATCTCTGATCGTGGCTAGATACCGTGGAGGCGCGTCTAGAGAGTTGATTTTGGCACGTTATACGCTGCTGCAAGTGCGCGCACTAATTGTTTTGGATTATTACGATAGGAAGCTATAGCAAGACTTAGCCTGCCTTCACGAGAAGTCTGTATAGAGCGTTGTCGTCGCGGCATTGTGGTAGTTGTGTAGAGCGTCGGGTCAAGTTTGGTGGGGCGGCCAGCTTACTGGTGTGGCCAGCTTACTGGTGGAGCACGTTAGGGCATGGATAAACAAAGTGCACGGACCCACATCGCCCAAACAGGCAGCGACGTCATGGTGCACAGCTAGTTTGTAAAGGTGTCGCAGAGACTTGGGATACATCCAGTTTTCGGTTTCGGCCTTCAGATTCCCCCTGCTTGCAGTGGCTAGTAGTCATCACGCGGTCAGCAGGCTGTATACTTGGGTACACCTCATGTCTCTTAGTAGGAAATGAATGAGTCTTTGGGAACACTACATCAATTCACGCAACACAGTATCAAAACTCTGCCTGTGCAGTAGAAGTAATTGTCCAACTCTCACAAATTCTTTGTTTCTCTCCCAAGCAACGCACCAGCCGGTTTGGCCAACCCAGCCTCCACACTCCTCTCAGCCTCCTCCCTCAACATCTCTTTTCTTCTCTCCTCTTCTTCCCTCGCCCTTCTCTCCTGCTCCTCGCGTTTCCACACAAAGTTGCCTGCGCCGCCCCGTCCGCTCCTTCCGACAGGCAGTTCCTGACCCTCGGGGTGCCATGGTGTGCTAACCTGTGGTTTTGAAGACGTGGGTATGGCGGTCGCGTCGCCAGGTTGGGTGAAGGTGCCTTCTTTTTGCAGCTCCTTGGGTTGATACCAGTTGCCTGAGCCGCCACGGCCCATGTGCGCGTAGTCTTGCGATGCGTTGGAGGGGAGCGCCGATACCAGGGAGCGCGAGGTTTGTGTAATGGTACTGGCGTGATTGGCTTCGACGTCCTGGAGAATGGATTAATAAGGCTAATATGTTCAGCTTTCAGCACGTCTGTCAACACTCACATCAGCGGCCTTTTTGTTCTCTTCCTGGGCCGCCAAGTAGTTACCTGCACCTCCACGTCCGTACGCCATTATCTCCTGCTTTCTGCTAATGTTTGGCTCTCGCTGTGATATATCTAACGTTCTGCTAGGTGAAAAGCAAGGGGCATGGAGCTTTCAGTCTATCATGCAATTGTCAAGAAGTGATCTTGACTGATAAGTCCAGGTCTTGCGATAGATCGCATGCAGATCGAGTGGGTCTTCCGAACACAAGGAACAAACGGCCACTGTTCTGGACTGATAGGAACTAGGGGAAGACTAACAACGGTCCGGTGTGGGGGGTTCAAAGCCACTAAATTCATCACACGCTTGGCAATTGGTAACAAGCATTACACAAAACGCCTACGCACAACTCTCGACGCATGGGCTTACCAGAGGGCTCGACATGTACATGTAACACCTGGGCAATGCGAATACGCTGAACGATTGAACAACTGAAATTTTGCTCATGTGACTAACAAATGTATACCTAAGCAAGCCGATGAAGGCATGATCCCAAGTAGTGACCGTATAAAGAACAGAAAGCAGACATCGCTGTGTCAACCAAAATAATCCCGGACCATCTTTTCGAAAGTGCCAAACCATTGTTCCTGAAGAACTCCTTGACGCCGACTTGCCACCTAAACTCCGCATAGCATCATGACTTTATTGTGGCGGTACCACAGTTACTCTCGGCCTTCTTGCACAGCGCGTAATACTGGGTACAAATTGTGAGCATCGTCATCGCTTATGCGGCGCTCGTGCTCATGCTTGACATCCTCTTCGTCATCCGAGAAGTCTTGTGCATCGAGTCTGTCCTTGAGGTAGGCTCGTAATCTCTCGATTACTCGGATGTTCTCAACCCAAGATTGCTGAGATGAGTCACCTGTCTCTGTGGGAGCAGATGAAGCGACACTCGGTGAGCGGAGTGCAGGATCAACCTTAGGCGAGTGCAGAGCTAGTTGGTTGACGTTGTGGTGCAGGCTGTCTTGCTCAGAGTCGCGATCCTTAGGAGACGCGCAGTCACTTGAAGTATCCATCGAATCAGTCGCCGACCGATCCGGAGCAGCCTTTTGCAAGAGGTTACCAGAGAATCGACGACGATTATCGTTGTCAAATGCTGGCGCAAGTCCCGACGATGGGGCAGCAGTGGACATGTCTGACATGGCGCTGACTGAAGGAAGGGTGGGGTACATGCTGCTCATTGATGACCTCGATGAAGGAGAGACTCCGTGCGAGGCACCAGGAGAATGCTGCGAACCGTACGACAGAACGCTTGAGGCCGGAGTCAAAGCCGGAGTCTCGACAGTAGTAGATCCAATGGCAGAGGCGTGGGAGGACTGAGAGTGGCTGGAAGAAAGACCCGGTGGTGAGTTGCTGGAACGGTAACCGTGGCCAGTGTGGATGTAGTGGCTGGGATGAGCAATACCTGCGGCCGCGGCATGGTTGGGGTTCTCATAGACGGTGCTCTGCAGCTGTTCCAAGAACTGATCGATGTTCAGAAGATCGCTCTTGGTCCTGAGGTTAGGAAGCGGCAACGAGTACGGGTGATGCATGGGAGGGTGTTGCGCTTGAGCGACCATGGTGCCTCCGTGGCCGCCGTACTCAGACATACCGCCACCCTGGTAACCGCCACCACCGCCACCTCCAAGAACTGGAAGCTGAACGCCTTGAAGGCCCATTAGTCGTTGGCCAACATCGTAGTAGGTGGTAGGGTCAATTGTGCGGCGCTTGGCATCGCCAAAGAATTCATTGAGAGCGTCGTAGGCTGCGCGCTTCCTGATTTCATAGTCGTTGTTGAGCTGCTGCGACTGGTTCACGGCATAGTAGACTGGGCCATAGGCTGAGTTCTGGGGTGGTCCTCCGTAGAAGCCAGCTGGAGCACCGCCCGGGTGCTGTTGACCATAGCCTCCATTGGGACCAAGGGCACCATCGGGATACTGATATCCGCTGGCTGTAGCGGCAAGCGCCTGCAAGTCAGCGACCACTGTGGTAGCTCGTTAGATATTGGAAGGAGGCGAATGGAGCGGAAGGGGGGACAAGGTTGAAGTTGTGCAAATCATGTAAAGAGTACTTACGTTTGCCGCTCTGGCCCGGGTAGCCTTGGGCACCGTGAGGACCTCCGCGGTTCGGCTCGGGTGATCGGAGTAAAACAGAATCATCTGCGTGCGTCTTCACGTGCTTCTTGAGATCCTGGGGACGCTTGAACGCTTTGCCGCAGAAATCGCACTTGTGCGGCTTCAGCGGTACGTGGACGCGGATGTGAGAAGTGATGTGATCTCGCTTTACCGTGGTAGTGCGGCAGTTACCCCACTGACAGGTCAGATTCAGATTGTTAGTGCTCTTGCGACCAACGTGACGCTCACAGACGTGGTCCTAGAAGCAGTCAGCATACTGCAAAGATGATGATGCAAGTGGCTGCCGAGTACAACGTTCAAAACGCTATACGATGGCTAATACGGCGCGCAACTTGGTGGAGTTTGCGGTATAGAGTGGATCGACTTACGTAGAGCTGCTCAGCGGACGGTAGACGATCGCCACAGCTCTGCCACTGGCAGACGAGCTGATCGCCTGAGCTACCGGAGACGGAAGCAGGCGTAGGAGCATTTTGCTGAATTGGTGTGCCTTGCGGCTGTTGTTGGGGGGTTGTGGCCGCAGCGGGCACGGTATTCTGGACTTCGCTCATTCTTGGCGAAGGCAATGTTGGTGTTGTTGCAACGAAATGGTGGAACTGTGAAGTGCAAGAGCGTTAGAATAGCTCAGTGCGACAACAGTTATCGCACAAAAGGTCAAGGTAAGCAGCGAGGGCAAGTGTGTGGTGGAGCAAAGCAAGTGAGAGGAGAGGGCGCCCAGGCTGGATTCTTGGGGGAGCTGCAGCTTTTACGGAATTTCGCGGCGGACTGGGCGATGGCGGGCGAAGAATCGCCCAGAGAGGGACACTTCGACGCCGGCTAGCACTGCCTCATCGCAGGGGCCCCAGACAAGCACGTGCTCTGATTGGCGCTGACCTGATGTCTCCCCCACTAGCGCCTTGGCTAGCGTCTTGGCTCAGCGCCATCAATGCCGAGTCGCTCCAGCCTCCAGCGTGCGTATGACCATGATCCAAGGTTAGAAATTAGAATCACGCTCATGGCTGTAAGTCGTACTTCTTGCTTTGATCAAGCCCCCGTCGGTGCATGTGCGGCTAGATAGCAATCATACATACTATCTGAGCTGCGTGCGCTGTGAAGTCTGTGAAGTCTGTGATGAACCGGCCCTACCGACCCCACACCCCGGTGCAAAGGACCGGCGACACAACCGAAACAATCATGCGCGGGAGGAAAGTTCTTGGACGCCCTTGGCCACTATGAGCGGAAGAATTGGCACCAGTCTCCAATTTTGTTGCACTCCTGTTACGCCATCGCCTCATCAACATTGGCAGCCGCCATGACCGTTGAGCCCATTGCTGTGGGAAAGCCAGCTTGCACAACCAACTGCACGCTGTCTGCAATGGGCGGCTGGCTTCTTCCATCGACTTGCGGCCTAACGGCTTGTTGCAAAAACTCTTCCGCCTCGGACACCGTCGCCTTCCGAATGGCCCTTCCCATTGCTGGGCTTAAGCAGGCCTCAATACCAGGAGTGTACCCATGGATGGCGCTGCTTTTTGCGCCGGCCCTATTGCGGCTCCCTCCCACGCTGGTCCCGTATACTTACTATGCACATGGCGCATTCCATCGTGTTTACTGTGTAGTACCCCAAAGCCTCCCCCGGCATCGCCCCAGACTCAACGTATCAACTGATTGCCACGTGAAGGGTTCGCGGGCGGGACATCCATGTTTCCACTCTTGGCTCGTCGCCAAGATGTCTAGTCAAACGCAGTGTGAAGAGCCAAGTAATTGAGCGATTATCCCATCGGGGCTGTGCATACCTGTCATGGAAGCTTATGTACAGTATGGGAGGGGCACGGCCACATGATGCCGTCTCACTCATTGAGTGTACTGTACAGTATACTATGTCCCGACCAGCGTTTACATAGCTCCCCGACTGGCTGACAGTACCAGAATTGAGCTGTCTTGCTACCTTATCCCTTTCAGTACCTACATAGATTGCCCGAATTAATGCGAATTTTAGATTCGCGACAGGATTTGTTGGAAGCGTGAGCTCGTATAGTCTTCTCCGCACTTGACAGTCAGCCTCGGCTCTTCACACCTACCTGTTTCGAACTGCGACAAAGAACCGGTCGCTGTTCGGACCCTTGCTTAGAATCATTGGGCCATTTCCGACTCCAATTTCGGAAAATTAAACAACCTGAAAGACTTCATAAGTATTATACTATGTAGACTTGGTCTGTATAGAAAAAGAACTGCAATTTCGAGGCAAAGGTTGCCTACCCAGCAGCAAAGCAAGCCCCTTCAGGAGAAAGCAATTACGCACTACAGCCCGGGCTGTCCTTGTTCTCGACTGTAATGCTGAAACATCCATCTTGCGAGCGACGCGTGGACATACTGCCCTGTTATACAATGCAAACAGCCACCTTACGGGCAATCATCGGACCAGCCACAGAGCATTCGCCTTGTCCCACAGCGCAATTACGCTGCCAAGCACCCATCTTCGTCCCAAGAGCGGCGGGCGCTTGGGAGAATGCAAGATTGTCTTAGCATGCAAATATAGAAGACCGTTGGGCGTTACCAATGTCCCGATTTCTTGTCCCGCCAAAAACACCAAGGAAACCAGGGGAGCGGAGACCCTTGGTCATTGGACCGCCAAGCTCAACTTATCTGCCGTGTGCACACTTGATTGAGAAGATATCAGTATGTACAAGTGCGGCGTTGACAGTATGCCCAATCAAGGTCGGACTACTTCGTACCATCAACACATCAGGCTCAAGTCAAACCAGGCCATTCTATGTGACACTTCGGTCATGTTCAGATCAGGTGATTATCGTAATTTCCGCACGTGAGCCAAGCGAGAGATGGAATCATGCATTTTGACACATATTCTATACAAGATATTCTATCATGATACTCGGTTATATAGCTGCTACATCAGCTTGTCAATGCCGTTAAAAACGCCAGCCTTTTCTAGGTCCTGCATCGATAGCTTTGGCATAGGGCTGACAGCAACGGCACGCTTCATTGCGCTCTCGATGATTTCCCAAAACTGGTCAAGATTGACAGCTCGGGGTATCCTGCACCCATCTTCCCCCTCGGGAAGTTTAGTGACCTTTGTCCGACCGAGCTCTCCGACTTGTGCCTGATTTGTCGAGTGGATCCCCTCAGTGACTATGTTAACCTGGAAGCGTTCGCCATCATTGTCGTCGAAGATGCCCGGGTTATATGCAGCAGCAACAGCGAGAGGATCATGTAACGGCGGCCCTTCCGTTATGGAGAATACTTCTGCATACGTTCCAGCAAAGAATGACATGATCTGGGTGAAAAGAGCGCGCAGAGCTGAGGGTGTATAGTCGGTTTTATTGAACGAAGGATTCCAAATCTCGTCTCCGTAAAGCAGCATTTGCCGAACTTTCCTTGTGCCAAGGACCTGATGGGTTAGGTCGAGTGGGATTAGTACCGTCTTAGGTTTTAGTACTGGGTGCGAGAAGATGAAGTAGGAGGCTTCAGGGTCGCACTGCGATTGTCAGTATTCGTCTCGGACAGTCGCGAGTTGACATCTCACATAGATCTATTACAGAGTCAGCTTGAAGTTAGGTAATCACACCGCAGCCAAGGGGATTGTACGTTGAACTCTGCATATGGCGTCCAATTGCCAAATCTTTCACCCTCGCCTTTGACTGTACCCATTGGGGCATTCGTAAAACCTCCACCAACTGCGCCCCCCATGATGCTGAGACCTTTGATATGACCCGCTAGATCAGGGTATTTCTGGAACAGCAGGCCAATGTTGGTCAGTGTACCCGTAGATACCAGCCAAGCAGTGTTCGGTGGCATGGCAATGAGGGCGCAGTACATGGCTTGGAGATGATCGACATGGGCAGCTGCTGGCTCAACGGGGTGAGGGAGTAGAGTGACTCCATCGAGGCCGGACTCGCCTACGAAGATCAGTCGGAGTTGAGTATAGCTCAGGGGGTTCAGGTACCATGAATATCGGCAGCGTGGACAGCATCACGTACGATGGGTTTCGATGCGCCCGAGTAGACCTTTACGTCTCGCCGTCCGATTGCCTCGAGAATAGCCCTCGTGTTGTAGGTCGTCTGATCCAGTGCAGCATTTCCGTGGACGGTGCTTACACCAAGCAATTCGACGCGCGGATCGTGGGCGCAGAGGAGGAGGGCATATGCATCCTGGAACCGATGGTAAGCAAGTAGTGGAAGGGCGCTTCTCAACCTTGAAAGCGACTCACATCATGCCCAGTGTCCTTGAGAGGTTAGCATTAGAGATGACGATGGTACGAGCGAATACACACACACAGTCGAGCCAGATTGGTGTCTTGGAAGATGTGGCGGCCATGATATCATGCATAGCATGTACTTGTGCAACTGGTGGTAACCAAACTGGGAGCCGAGATGGCTTGCACCTGCAGATGGCTACCACAGGCTACCTACCACCGTGCCACCCTACCTATCGACTTAGGCTCGATGCCAAGTTTAGTGGGGTTGCCGGTAGGTACCCGTTACCGTTACCGCAACTGCGGGGCCCAGGAACGCGGAACCTCAGGCTGAATACGCGCTTCGTTATTCACGCTCGCACTCGACTTTTCATTGTCTGACTTTGCAGGCTCAACGCATTGAGGTGTTCAGGGCAGCATGAGATCTGAGCACGTCTCGATTCGTTGAGCAGGTTTCAATTGGTCCCCCCTGATTGGTGGCACTGGCCTTGCAACCGAGTTCAGGCCCTAGGTCTAACCGTCTGTCAACGATAGTGACACCGACCTGTGACAAGCACGGTACACCAGCTCGACAGCAAATATCATTACCATTACGACGACGACGAGAACACGCCTGCATTTTTATTCTATTTTTTCTTCTCCTCAGAGCCTCTCACCACAGGCACTTCCGAGGCTTCCGTCGCCATCCGATCATTACAAGGCAGCGCTATTGCGCAAACTAGAATGTACTAGGGAATCGCAGACTACTTTGACACATCGCCTCCATAATGGACCTTCTTCGGCGCCATGAGGGCCATATTGAGGTGAAAGACGATCGATATTGGGCCTTCGGATATTCCTTCGAGACCCTTACCAAGGAACAGCAACATCAACGACGAGAAACTTTGGACAGATATGGTTTTGCTGCACAATGGTCAGTCCTGGTTATTTTTGCCCTCTTTCAAATCGGCTTTGCCGTGGCTTGGGTTGTGAGGAGTGGTTTGATGTACCATCGGCCCAAATCACCATCAATGACAAAACGAACGGATGGGAAGCTGGGTTGGTTGAGACGTACAAAGAGTATATGTGATAATATGTTGTGGTGGATGCGAAAAGATATGATCAACGGTTGGAGGTGGGGAACAAGAGGAGAGTGGGTCGGTGCGACCATCTGGACTGTATGGTTGTTCTATCTTTGCGTTGCAGATACAGGGAAAGGTATATGAAGTTGATAGCTTCACTCGTCCCATACTCGGCTAATACACTACAGATTATATGCATCTCACAAAGCGCTTCGGACAAGTCGGTGCATCTCAGCTTCCTATTCATTATCTACTGGCTATGAGAGCGCCTTACAGCCCGGTACAATACTTGACGCGGCTCTCACATGAACAGATTAAGGCTTCGCATCAGATCTTGGGACGTATCACGTTTCTTCTCTTTCTGCTTCATGCCGTCTTGTACCTCAACTTCTTCATCCTATCCGGCTTTATGGCAAAGCGTATCAAGGACTGGGACGTTATATGGGGCCTTATCAGCATCCTTCTCTTCTCTACTATCAGTACTACTGCCCTTGGATTTGTGCGAAGAAGGAACTACCGCATCTTCTACATTTCCCACATCGTCATTGCGAACTTGATCATTGTGCCGCTATATCTGCACGTGGCATATATCCGCATTTATGTGTATGAAGTAATGGCGGTAAACGTCTTACATCTCATCTTCCGGGGTCTGCGTCTCAAGATGTACCGTGGAACTCTCAGACTCCTCCCTGGAACCAATCTTGTCCAAATTCGCGTTCCACTACCAGCAAATGGCACCGCGCTCAAATGGAAGCCAGGGCAGCATGTATACCTCAGTAGACCATGGGCGGGGAACAAAGCCCCTTCGTGGTATGATCAATGGCTCATGATCAACAAGACGAATCCTTTCACAGTCGCCTCTCTGCCTTCCAAGGATAAGGAACTACTACTGGTTGCAAGGACTCTCAACGGGAACACAAAGTACCTGGGAGAACTAGCGCGTTATCTATCTCAGGGTGGCAGCAATGTACCAATGTTATCCACAGCGGGCGGCGACATACCCATCCTACCACTCCTTCTTGAAGGGCCATATGGTGCATCAACCCGCTTACCCGACCTGTCGAGTTACGACAAAGTGCTTCTGGTAGCCGGTGGTGTTGGTGCAACATTCATCATACCTATCTATCGCAGTATGCTCGAGTTAGATAAAACTACATCTGCGAGCACCCGAATTCGATGCATATGGGCTGTCCAGAAACTAGCCGAGACACAGTGGGCAACGCTTCCAGCTTCCGTTCCAAACGATAATCGGGGCGACAGTGCAGAAACAGGAACGGATGGCAATGGGGTGCTACGCGGTCCTACTAACGTTGAAGTTTATGTCACTAGGTCTCCGGGATCGGATCCGCAAGCCGATTCAAGAACATGTGGTGTTTTCGCTGTCGATCCGGATGACGAGGATGGTGAGGCAATTGAGATGCAAGAAAATGAGCAACTATTGAGCATGGAAGAGCAGATGGAGAAACCAGGGAAGGGCATGGTTGTTAAGAGCGGAAGGCCAGATATCAGCAAGGTGGTGGACGAGGTATTGAGCAAGGGTATGCGGACGGCGGTGATTTGCTGTGGGCCAAAACGGTTGACAGAAGACGTGAAGAAGAGCGTCGAGGTATGGGTGAAGAAGGGCCATGACGTGTTTTGGTATGATGAGACATTTGGCTGGTAAGGGTGGTCGAGCTCACAGGTCGTGCGTTTCTATTTCTATATTATTATCTCGAACTATATCACCTTTCCACCGTTGACCCGGCCGCTGGGCGTGACAGTGGGTCCAACGGCTATGGCCCATGCCGAAACGTGGACCTCTCAAGTGCTCGATGATCACAATGTGACAACGATAGACATTTGACGTGTGTTGATGCTGTTCAAGCCACTAAGCGACCAAGATAGCCGGGCATACGTCAGACCAACTCCTCGTGCCGGCGACCGTTGTGTCAGGAACGGGAAAGGCGCAGGGAGACGGAAGCTTATCCACACTGTTGTGCATTGGGGCCCGCAGCCCGCAGCCCGTGTGCACAAGATTGACAACAATCAAACTTGGGCCATGGGTGTGCCTCGGCCTCTAGCCCGGTGGGCGCATCACGTTCCGATGGTGTGGAGAGTCAACATGAGGCAGGCCAAATGTGCAGCCACATGGGGTGCCGTACGGGTGTGCCAACGAGCGGTACTCGGTACATGGCGGCGCCGTGTATTTGCTTCATTATAGCAGTGCAGCTCAGCTTCTGCCAGGAGTACATATGAGCCATTCATGGATGGGAGCATCATCACCCCCTTTGGTAGCGCCGCAGATTAGATGAAGGCCCGAGCACTGCGAGCAGGCTGGAGCCCGCGAATCAAGTCTCTCCCCGACCGCTACCGGTAGACCTAGACGCATCGCTCTCAAAGCCTCCTTCCCCCCGATGGCTCCTTGATCCCGTCGCGACTCTCGTAAATCATTGTAGCTGCTGGACGTTCAGCACGCGACCTGCGACTGTGTCCCCGACCCTCGACTGCTAACCTTCTCCTTGTCCCTCGTTTACTACTGCATATCGTCATTTCCTTCAACCCTGTAATTACTCGCCCTTGGCCCGTCGACTGTCAGTCTGTCTGTGTCTGTCTGCAGGGAAGCTGCTTGCAACGCGCATGCAAACCGCCCCTCACAGCCTCCGACGGCAGTACCCACTCTCACCTCGTGTCTCCTTCTCGCCCATGGCATTTCTTTTATAGTTACATAGCACAGTGTTCGGCCTCAAGGAGGTTGTTGCTCCAGTGCGGCTACTGCTACCCCATCTCCCAACGGTCGTGGTAGTCCCTTCCCGGCACCGCCCCTTCTCTGCATTCTGCTTCGAAACATCCAACTGCGACGTCACCCAAGTCTCTTGCAGTCCCGAGACGATCCCTCCACGCCTCCCACCGCCTGACACACCCGCGCGCGTCATAGGCCAGACCGTCTTCTGCGCTTGCAGCTTCTTCTATGGCTACATTAGCGTCGGTTCGCCAGACATCAGCGCCCGTCCAGCAGCTGACGCCCCCGAGCAGCTCCCACGGAGCAGGAGGGTCGTGGGACTTTGCTGTGCCTGTCAACAATTCGGTACGTACCAGCTTCCCTTGTCGTGGGTCTGCATCATGCGAGACTCATGAGCCGTTGCTTTTGCACTAAAAGCACTACTGCACATGTGGTCCATGGTCCATGGTCCATCTGACCGCCAAGCGATCCACTGCCTCTAGCACCGCAGCATGCCCCTAACGAGGCCCAGTTTGCGAATAATAGCTTGCTAACCACCGTTGTAGAGAGAGTCCTACGAACAAGACTCTTACATGTCCGAATACGGCGCCGCCACCCACACTTACCGCCAGCCCCTCACCAACGGTTTCGCAAAGCCTGCACGCTCACCCACGTGGGATTTGCAGGATACAGGCCGTTCACAGTTGGCACCTGCCCAGATGAATGAACTCCACAAGAAAAAAAGCGGGGATATGATTGCGAGCAATGCAGACCAGGACAGCGTGTTGGAGTACTATAAGAGCCACAACAACACCAAGAAAGGCCCGACGTCCATCAAGGGGAAGTCCAAGAAGACGGCCGTCAAGGCTGGTCCAGAACCTGAATATGACGCGAATGCCTGGATACACAGAGACAAGCTCAAGGAGATTGAAACCCGCGAGCTAGAGGAGGCCGGCTTCAGAGTCGGACGCGCCAGTCGGTCTAACAGTCGTTCGCAAAGCGCTACCCGACGTGCCCGCGGTCGTACCAACTCCGAATCGACCGAGCAGAGCAGGGACGGCGAGCTGAACGAGCCAACGGAGCCTCGGAAACGCATCTCAACCATACCAGCTGAAGACGAGGAGGCAATAGAGGAATACCGGCAAGATGGCATCACCGACTTTCATCCTATGCGAGGCAGTCACTCGGTGAGACCTAGTACGTCTCGCATTCCTCTGCCCAAATCCAGCGGTATACCTGTACCTGCTTCACTAGCAGATCGTGATGCGCCGTTGTCAAGGTCGAGAGGAAACAGTGGCAACTGGAGTGAGAATGCCATTGGCGCTATGGGTGCACGCGTGCGCAGTGGCAGTGTGGGCAGTCAAGCGTTGCTTGATGACGATGGACGACAGAGAACCCCACCAGAAGGCGGCCACAGACGCAACATTTCGACTGACAGCTGGACCCCTCCAAAGTCTCCCCAGAAATCTCCCGTGAAGAAGGCGCCAGCCAAGTCGACCACAGCCACTGGAGGACGCAAAACTAGTGCTCAGAAGACTCAGTCAAAGTCTCGGGCAACATCAGGCAATTCGCCTCCGAAGCGTCCTCGTACGAGCGGTGGTTCAGTCACCCGCCCTACTACTGCCCATCGACCAGAAGGTGAGGCTCCGTGGATAGCATCCATGTACAAGCCAGACCCCCGTCTTCCGCCGGATCAGCAAATCATTCCTACACATGCCAAACGAATGCAGCAAGAGCAATGGGAGAATGAGGGCAGAGTAGGCTCCATGTACGACAAGGATTTCCGACTGCTCAACGACGACGAAATGGCGGACAAGCGCCTTTCGCAGCTTGCCAACTTGGATCCCATTGCCATAGAGAAGGCGCGTGAGAACGAAGCGTGGCCCCTCCCAAGCCCCACGAAGCACGAGTCATCGTCGCTTGAGAAGATCGAGACGAATACCGCCAGGTCTCCAGGCCCCGAACAAGGTGGCTACAAGCTAACTCCGACAATACCGCAAGGTCCCGAGCGTGCTCCTTCGCCAAAGTTGGCCCCTCCCATCGAGCCCCCGCAGCCCAAGCGCACTGTCACTCGGGTGCCTGAACCAGTGGAGGAGGCCAAGGAGAAGAAAGGCTGCAGCTGCATTGTCATGTAGCTTTCATCTCCTTATACCCTTTTCAATCTTCCCTTATACCAACTATGTTCAAAGACGGGTTTCCTTCAATGTACGGCGTAACTGGCGCACAGTCTAGTCTTGGTGATTATATTTCAAGTCTCTTTCATATTTGTGCAAAACGGAGCTGATAGCGTTCAGCAAAATATTCTAGCGTTACTACCTGCTACCTTTCTGGTCTCCTTCGGTAGAGTCAGCGTATGTATTCTTCCATTACACCTGGAATCACCCATTCTATGAGCATATTCAAATGGCGAGCTGCCAGTATTTCCTTAAGTTAATCGTATTACAAAGACGGGGACGCCTGATGTCCAGACCAGCAATGGCCGAGAGCAGGAGGATGATGTATGTTTGGGGGAACATGGCTACGGCAGGTCCAAGCAGTAGTGTGAGGCCATATCGAAGGTGAAAATACAGAGATATGATGACATCGATTGTTCGTTCATTAGGCTTAGTGTTGTCAGTGCAGTGAGATGCGTGATTAATCGAGCAGACGGCCATGTCTTAAGATACCCTTCTGTCAGTTTAAGTCGTGACGACTGCACATGCCATATTTCCCAAAGCTTCAATGCTGGGTTGTTGGTGGTAGTGGTGGCATGCCGACATATGAAGCAATCGATTTTGGATGTTCACCTGTGCAGATGCCTGCCACCCTGCCACTTTCAAGGCGCCAAGTGATGTCACGTGGTAATCTCGCTTAGCGGGACACAGCCGGACAGGCCAAATTTGTGCTCGGCGAACCGGGGAACTTTTGGAATCTGTTCTTTATCATCACCACCAACTCTTCGAGGAACACCCGACAGATAGAAATCATCAATCATGGTATGCAGCCCCAATCCGTTCCTCGAAGCCCAGATGCGCCCTCGCCATCGCGAACAGTGCAGCTCAGCAGCCAACGCCACTACACCCCGCCTTTGAACATGACTAACCTACCCTCAACAGTCGGACGGAGAAGACGATACCAAATCCCAAGTCAGCGCGGCCGCCGAAGTCGAGGTCTCTGCCGATGCATCCGGCGGTAAAGGCCAGATGAGCGTGCTTGAGGCTCTTAAGGGTGTCCTCAAGCTCGCCCTCATTCACGACGGACTTGCCCGTGGTCTGCGTGAGGCCTCCAAGGCCCTTGATCGTCGTGAGGCGCACATGTGCGTTCTCAACGAGGCCTGCGAGGAGGAGGCATACAAGAAGCTTGTCGTTGCACTCTGCTCCGAGCACAAGATCCCTCTCATCAAAGTTCCTGATGGCAAGCAGCTCGGCGAGTGGGCCGGTCTCTGTACGTTTTCCTCTCTGGTGGTGCCCTGAGACCTCGAAAGAAGTCCTGGACGCCTCATCACCCACTCTTCTGACACGGCCATATATGCTAACAAATTTTCACAGGCCAGATTGACCGTGAGGGCAACCCCCGCAAGGTTGTCAACTGCTCTTGCGTCGTCGTCAAGGACTGGGGTGAGGAGTCTCAGGAGCGCAGCATCCTCCTCAACTACTTCCAGACCGAGCAGTAAATGTGCCTTATCCGGAACATGTCGCCCATCGATAACACGACTGACTCGCAAAACTTCCCTTTCGCCTCATCGGCTCTGAAATATATCGGCCATGGCATGGAGTTTGAATGGGTTATGCGCGGCGATGTAGAATCCCGGCGTGATGGGTCGGCATGAATCTAGAAGGGACACAACCTTGGCCATTATCGCCTGAATACAATGGAAACAGTCAACGAATGCTGCTATGTTCTTCTTTGATGTGATGATATAACTATCTGTGATGCGATTATTGTTCCTATTACGGACGTCCATGTGATGAGACTTTATGCGATGCATGGTTCTTTGAATTTCAACGATCAATTACCAGTCATAGGTCTGTATGTGTAGTGACAACTACTGTATCATCACGTCGGCATCCGCGCGTTCAAGTATGTGAACATTCGTCGCGCCAAACAAGAAGTATACACACCAAGAAAATAGGAGACCCGTCGACACTGCGCCCCGTAACAATCATGCTTTATCCTATCTCTTATTTCGTGAAATCAAGTCAACGACTACTAAGAACAATGACGATAACCTCATTTTATTTCGCACGGTGTATAACATGTACATGAGCCAACTACTTTCAAGTCTATATCCAGTCGACGGTGACAGCGACGCGAATAAGATACGACAGGCCATGAGATAAAGTTTAGTCTTTGGTAAATATAAACCCCCCCGCTATGATGCTATGCAACGATGCTATACCATGAGTCTCCCAGGGAGGCAAAAGATCAAGTGTAAAAATAGCAAAAGACAACAATGAGTATTTGCGCCCCATCATCGTCGGCCAACATTCACCGCCCTCACTCCATCCATACATGGTACGGATCCACCTCTGTTCGCTGGTGCCATACAACGTGCGCTAGCCAACACATCGTATACCAACACACACACATCTCCTCTCTCTTGCACACTCATGCGGATACATTACAAATCCCTAACAGTGCGTCTGGGAATCTCGGTCTCGACCATCTCCAGGCCGCTTAGACTAGGATAGCGTTTACTAAACGTGTCGACGTCAAACTCTTCCGCCGCCGCGTTGTGGACAACGGATGGCAAGGGCTTGTCCCTGGGGGGAAGTGTAGGATTGCTAGATTTGATAGGGGATGTTTGGCCAGGGCCCGTGGCAGACCCGCCCGTCTGGAGAGCCTTTGGCTTAGGCGCGCGGGGCGGAGGGCCCGAAGGGTTGCGGGGGTTGATGGTAGGAGGTGCCGAAGCAGAAGGGATAGGCGGCGGCATGTTGGGACGGATAGAGGAGGGCTTCGCATAGGAGAGATCTGGAGATTGTTGCGAGACGGTGGCGGGCTTTCGGGCAATAATCGGAGGTTGACGTGCACTGGTCTGGTCTTGGGGACGGAGCGGTAAGGGCTTGCCAGTATCAGTGTACTTTCCGTAGCCCTCAGCTGTGCGACTGGCAGCTGCAGGCTTGTTGCTTTCGTCTAGAAGATTCTTGACGCGGCTTTGGATCGTGGAGGCTTTAGATGGGCCGACCTGTGACTTTCCTTGTCCTTGAGATGCAATCCTTTGCTTGTACTCTGCTGCTGCAGCTTCAACACGGCGCTCTTCTTCTGCTAGCTGTCGCTTTTCAAGTTCGCGGCGCATCTCTGGCGATAGATCTTGTGTTTCGTCGGCGAAGCTGCGGTCATCGTCGCTGAGCCCACCTGTAGCCTCTGAGCCGGCAATGGGTGTCAGTCCGCCCTTGTGGTCCGTCGGTGTCAATGGAGGTTGTTCTCGCTCGTGTTCAGGTGTTTTTACGGTGGATTCAAAGCGACGGAAAGCATCGCCGAATCTCCCCTTGACAATGTTTGTGATACTGCCGCGTTTGCCATGTTTACGTGGTGAGCTGCTTCGGCGCTTATGACCGTGCTCCTCCTGCTCGATAGTGCGGAGAAAGTCGATGCTTGACCTGACGTTCTTCTCTTCGGGTTCAGAGTCATCAATTGCGGTCGAGGTCAAACGACGCGTCAATGACGGTGCCTCAAAATTACGACCCGGAGCCATTTCTCGGTCACGGAGATAGTCGAGGTTTGATTCAAGATGCATGCTGACCGGGCGAGCATTGGAGTTGGCAGATCTGGAGCGATCGATGGCAGAGCCTAGTTCCATGGTGGATGGGCGCTGGCTTTCCAAAGATGGCCTGGAGGACGCAGGAGATCTGGGGATGCTGAGCTGAGACTTTGATCTTGATTCGAACGAAGGTCGTGCAGATAAACCGAATTCGGGCCTCAAAGACGGACTGCCGCTTAAAGGACTTCCAGGTGTCTTCTCGGGCACCCGCGGCTGGCTCAAAGCTCGGTTGTGGGTTGAACTCAAAGGGACCTTCCAGATGGGCCGGTTGTTAACATCAGGATACTTTTGTTGGGCCGATACAGGAGATGCACGCGGAGATGTCTGTACGCCGGTAGAGACCATGTTGACCCGTTGTGGAATGGGTGACTGTATGTTTGTGTTGGAACCCCGTAGGCTATCCTTCGTATCATGGGATGATGGTTTTCTTAGCGATGTAGTCCTAGAAATCCCTGCTGAGGAAACGGTAGAGGAAGGCTTCGCTCCAGGGTTTGAGTCGACCTTGGAGACCGGAGTGGTTGCGAAGGCTTCATCCGCCAGCGCTTCCGTGACTCGCTTGGTGATTGGATCGGAAGTCGCAGGTGCATCCCCAAATTCAAACTTCTGGCCTCGGTCGTGCAACAAGGAAAATTCGTCCAAGGAAGGGAAGCGAGAGGCAAGTTCATCAGCAGCAGCACGCCTGACTTGCACATCCTGCGAGTCAAGTGCAGCAAAGGGGTCGGACGCCGTTCCTCGCATAGGCGAAGGGCTCGGCTTTGCTGCTGGAGGCTGCTGTGCTGGACCGGTAGGTCTCCCTCGTCTCATGGGGGTAATATCGGGTACCTGCTGAACCTGTACCACAGGGGCAACCCGTTGCAAGCCCACAACAGGGGGCGGTGAGGCGATCTGGGGTTCGATAGGTGGTAGTTGCTGGTTTCGTCTATCTTCGGATTGGGTTCTGCCAGAATAGATCTGACATGCCTTAGCAAATTATAGTCAAGCCAGTACACCGCACATACATCTTTGATAGGAATTGCTCGGTGTCGCATCGAGCAGACTTCTGCAACCACCTGGTATATGTTCGGTCGCTGTTGTGGGCTCTCGCGCAACATTGAACCTAGTCCGAATTAGCTCTGCTTGTGTCTTGGCCCGACTGCACAAACCTATGAGCTTCTTGATCCTGTCGGAAAATTGGGGATATGCCGGATATTTGAAGGATGCATTCAAAATGGCCATCTGCCCCACCTCTTCAAAAGGTGTGGTATAGTAACACAGCTTGTACAATAGCACGCCCAGCGCCCAAATGTCGCTCTTCTCATCTATTGGCTGTTTGCGGTATACATCGATCATCTCCGGGCTTCGGTATTGTAGCGTGGTGTGGCGTTGCACGTCGTCCTCGATCAGCCTCCCCTCAGCAGCGGTGGTAGCAGCCGGGCGTGGTGGTGCAGTGGAGCCGAAATCGCAAAGCTTGTATATCTTGTTGCCCGAGACGGTGGTAATCAGTACGTTTTCGACCTTGAGATCGCGGTGCAGGAGCGGGGGCTTGAGATAGTGCATGGTCGCAACGCCCTCGACGACGTCGGAGAAGATGTGCAGAATTTCGGGCTCGGTCAACCTATGCTGCAAGCGCGTGTTCATAAAGTCAATCAAGCCTCCCCCTGAGCAGTACTCCATGAGCAGAAAGACCTCGTAGCCGCCCGTCTTAAGTTGTGAGGCATGTGAGTCCATGTAGGTGACAATCTTGCTGTGCCCTTTGAGCTTCTTCATCGTCTCCACCTCTGTCCGCATGTTTGCCAGGGCATCTTTGTCCGCACATGCCACTCGCTTCAACACGGCCGTCCCTGGTGTCCCGTTGTCGGACTTTGGGACGCGAACCAGGTAGACGTGCGCGAAGCCGCCCTCGGACAGGTACTTTTCGATTGTGACGCGGTGGTTGCCGACTTGAACCTTGGTGCCGGGCGTGAAGGTGCCGGGAGGGGCATTGTGCACAGCGATGGGACCTGGAGCGCGGTATGCGGCCTGTTGGGCCATGGGATGGGCGGCCGAGGGCGCATAGCGAGCGGACGACATGATGGGCGGTGAGGAAGCCTGCTGCGGTCCAGGACGACAAGGAAGCTATATCTTGCGCATCGAGGACAAGAAGAGCAGGCAGTACGGGTTCCTTGGCACAAGAAGGGTGAGGGCACTGTCGGGGGGGAGTGAGGGTGGCATGCGTGGAGATGGTTGTGATGGTATAGTTGACGGACCCCTGCTACCTACTGGGGCCGCATGGGCGAGCCACACTTTGCATCGTCACCATGGGGGCATTTGGACATTTTGCGTCACGACAGCACATTGGGGATGTCCACGTCGTATTCGGGCATCTGCTGCTTCTCTCACCCCCTCCACACACACCTACACACTCTCTAGCTTGCGCAGCCGGGCAAAGCAACTATGCCCAAGCTCATAGGGCGCCGAGCTGTCGCACTTGATTCGGCAAAGTGCCGTCGTTTCACTCCCCGCCTTCTGATTGGCCAGGATAGATTCGAGACAGGACGATGTCAACTGCATCAATGCCCTACTCTGACGCCCTTCTAGAAGCTGGCAGGCCATGTTGTTTGAAACCTATCCACTTGTTTGATAGTATTACCAGGGGCACTCGCCGGACTGGGAAAACCGGCCCCGTCTCTCAGTCACGGGAGCGTCCCAGAACAAGATGTGTGAGCAAGGTTCCATATGTAGGTAGTCCTTCTCCCCCAGGACTATCATGTGCTTGCCCAAGGTACGTATGACGAGGCTCGACGCCTGCTTGTGTACTGTACATAGGTGTATTGCTTTTTTCACCCGACCGCTTGAGAAACCAAGCGGCTGGGACACGGCGTCTGCGTGTCGTCAGATGGGTACAAGAGCACTGCCCTGCCCTGCCGATCTGGAGGACATAGATGCACACGTGATACAGTATGCGCGTGGGTAGCGCAGAGCACCTGACGTGGGACTGAGGGATAGTCGGGGGTGGAGACTGCCGTGGTTCCGACGGGGAAGCTGCTGGCGTACTGTACGTGTGTACGTGTGTACTTACTTGGGTGCGTGCATGCATACATGCATACATGTACAGTACAGTACTCTAGTAGGCCTAGTAGGCTAATACAGTAGGTTGGGCGCAGCGGTCGTGGTGCAGTGAATAGTGAATGCGGGTGGACAAAGGCCAGGCGGCGTGTTTGGGCCGTCCAAGAAAGAGGGGAGGCGCAGGGAAGGACCTGGGCGGCTGCGACCATGGACCAGTGGCCCACTTCGTCACTGCCCAGACGGATGGAAGCCTTTCCTCTTTCCCTTCTGTGAGTGAGTTGTCGTATGCTTGTGTTGTCGCCCGCCTGTTCACACACACACACATAAACAGCATCTACCCAAGCGACGTGTTTCGGGGAAAGATTCGCTGCCAACACCCGCACCGTGACTGTTGTCCTGCCCCAGTACATGACCACGCCGCCCACAACTGCTGCCCCCACCCGCTTCTTGACACCTCGACACGGCGAATCCTAATTATTACAACCCGCCCCCTACCGTCATCCACCGCCATGGTTGAACACCCCAAACTCGCACGCGTTCGACAAGGCAACATGGCGCGATCACGACGCCCCGAACGAGACACCAGCGCCGACCGCTCCGATTCTTCCGCCTCAACATCGCCCGAGCGCGGCTTCGACGACGACAAGGACTCAATTATGCTGCAGTCCAACGACTCCCTCTCGTCGCTGGCGCCGTCGGTATCGCCCGATTCCGACGACGAGGCCCGACGGCGCGCCATTGAAGAGCAGAACCGCGTCTCGCCCGTCTCGCGCCTGCCCGCTGAGCTTATGATAGCCGTCTTCGCCAAGCTCGCGTCCCCCGCCGACCTCAAGAACTGCATGCTGGTGTCCAAAACGTGGGCGGGGAACAGCGTGGGCCTGCTCTGGCACAGACCATCGACAAACAAGTGGTCCAACGTCAAGAGCGTCATCCAAACCGTTCAGACAGTAAACAGTTTCTTCGACTACAGCAGCCTAATCAAGCGGCTGAATCTGTCCGCTTTGGGCAACGAGGTTAGCGATGGAACCCTGAAGCCGCTGTCAAGTTGCAAGCGCGTCGAGCGTCTGACTCTCACAAACTGCACAAAACTGACTGATCTGAGTTTGGAAGCTATGCTACAAGGGAACCGATACATACTCGCCCTGGACATCTCAAATGTCGAATCCATCACTGACAAGACGATGCATGCACTGGCTCAGCACGCAGTGCGTCTGCAGGGCCTCAACATCACAAACTGCAAGAAGATCACGGACGAGTCACTTGAGGCGGTTGCCCAGAACTGCAGACATCTGAAGCGCCTCAAGCTGAATGGATGTTCGCAACTCAGTGATAGGAGCATCATCGCATTTGCTAGAAACTGCCGCTACATCCTCGAAATTGACCTACACGATTGCAAGAACCTTGACGATGCCTCCATTACTACCCTCATCACAGAAGGCCCCAACCTCCGGGAGCTACGCCTAGCCCACTGCTGGAAGATCACCGATCAGGCCTTCCTACGCTTACCCGCCGAAGCCACGTACGATTGCCTGCGAATTTTGGATCTTACTGACTGCTGCGAACTGCAGGACTCCGGGGTGCAAAAGATAGTCTACGCTGCCCCTAGGCTCCGCAACCTGGTCCTTGCCAAGTGCCGCAACATTACTGACCGCGCTGTCATGGCGATAACACGTCTGGGCAAGAATCTTCACTACATTCATCTTGGACACTGCTCGCGCATCACGGATGTCGGTGTGACCCAGCTGGTCAAGCTGTGCAATCGCATACGTTACATCGATCTTGCCTGCTGCACCGCTCTCACAGACGCTTCCGTCATGCAACTAGCCGCCCTGCCAAAACTCAAGCGCATTGGCTTGGTCAAATGTGCGGCCATTACAGACCGCAGCATACTCGCACTTGCCAAGGGGAAGCAAATCGGTTCTAATGGACCCATTGCACCCAGTGGCGTGCTCGAGCGCGTACATCTTAGCTACTGTACTAATCTTTCCTTGGCCGTAAGCACACACTTTGCCTAAAAATTAACCTTTCCGCTAACAAGTCCAGGGCATCCACGCACTCCTAAACAACTGCCCACGCTTGACCCACCTCTCTCTGACAGGCGTTCAAGCTTTCCTCCGAGACGACCTCCTTGCTTTCTGCCGTGAAGCACCACCCGAGTTCAACGAACACCAGCGCGACGTCTTTTGTGTATTCAGTGGTATGGGTGTCCAGCGCCTACGTCATTTCATGAACTCTCATGGTGGAGATGATGTAGACCGCGAGACGGATGCATTCAACGACGGCACTATGTATCATGACGATGAAGATGGTGACAACATGGTGGTAGTCACAGCACAGGCAAACATCATGGCCATTGATGAAGAAGACGAATTCGGCAACGACAGTGAGATGTTAGGCCAAGATTAGGGACTATTTCTCTCTGTGTCTCAACCTTCTGATGGCATTATCCTGTAGCAGCGGCCAGAGTCGTTTGCTTAATTTTCGGGCGTTTTGGACGGGAGCTTTTGTCTTTTTAGTCGTTTCACCTGCATGTACACGGAGTTTGAGTTGGCGTCGTTAGATATCTTTGGCATTGTTCGTGTAAAGGTATGTGCTACTCCCCTTTTCGAGGGCCGAGGGGCGAGGATGAAACGGCAGGCTATGGAGAGAGGCAGCACTGCGACGACTATACCCTTGTGTGTTTCCTAGGTGTTTTCTTTGGATGAGATAGAGGGGGTTGTAGGATGGACGCAGACGGCGAGCAATAATGCATAAACGCCGCATTGTCATTCAGCAAAGCTTTGGTTATATCTCATAATCTCTCACATGCCATCATTCGTTCGTGATATCCCATGTGCCCACATTCACTTCCCGGAACAAGCACTTTCCACAAATCCTCACTACCGCATCAACCCACACATGCACCCACAATCCGGCACTGGACACATGGCGTGTCTCGCAAACCAATCCTTTGCGTGATGCCCGTGAAACCCATGTGTACATGTCATACAAAACACCATGAGCCTACTCTCCCTATCTTCCCCTTTCAATTGCTCGTACGCACCCTGACGCGCTGGATCCGGAGACCCCAACCACAACATACACAGTGAACATCGCGGCATCTGCGCCCCGCAATTCGGACACGCGAGGCCATTACCACCACCTCCTCCTCCTCCTCTTCCCGAAGAATGCGATTGCTGCGCTTTACCTTGCTGGCCACCACCCGGACCACCACCGCCAGCTCGGTGCGAAGCCGACTCTACACTCGCGTTATTCACGGGCAACAATCGCATCTTCGCACTAGTTCTCGGATCCTTCCTCAGCGCAAGATTATGCTGACAGTTGAGGCAGCGAATCGTGAGGGAAGGTTGAAATGGTTTATTGGCCGATTTCCCCGTCCTTGTCACGCTGAGCAAGTTGTGCTGTTTGGTGTAGCGTGTGCGTTCGAGAAAACAGCGGAATTGTTGCAGCAGCTCGAGATACATGTCTTTCCAGAGGGGCCAGCGCGTGTCTTGGATGTAAAGGGGGCATGCGCGGGAGAGGGTTAGCACGGCGGTTTGTAGGCCGGCGACGGGGTGCCGCGATATGTGCACTGTCAAGAGATCCAAAAAGCGCGAGGTTAAGCCCGTGAGAAGGAGGCCGGAGATGTCGCCTGTGTGGATGGTGGACGTGGTTGTTTGGGCGAGAAAAGTGGTGAGGGATGCGTCGGGGAGGTATTTCAAAGCAATGGCGATGCGGTCGTGGAGTGAGAGTTGCAGCATACCGACTACGCTGGTCCAGTCGCCGGTGATGAAGTAGGTGAGGAGCGATTTGAGATAAGCGTCGGACGTTAGGTCTGCCATCCAGGCGCATGCTTCGCGTTGTGCGGCTGAGACGCCAGAGGTGGGTGATGCGCAGGCGATTACTGCGGCAAGGGAAATGTCGTCTTGGGGTAATTTTTTGGCGTGCAGTGTGGAGCGGAGGAGGGCGAGGGCAATGTCTTTGTAGCCCTGGAAGACGGCTAGGACAATGGCCTTGTAGATTTCGCCATTTTCGACGAGCTTTTTGCAGCTTTGCTGTACGCCTGGCTTATCGAGTGACCAGCCGCATAGACTGAGACATAGTTGTCTGTTTTGCGGGTACTCTGTCGCTACGCCTTCAAAGTCTGGGAACTCCATGGCGTTCACAATGTCCTTGACTGCGTCACTGAACATTTCCTGACTGGTCTTTGCGTCGGGATCGATGAGGCGCTCGTCGTACATGGTAAGTTCGTTGGCCCAGATGGAGCTTACACCTAGGTATTTGAGATCAAGGCCATTGCCTACCATGCCGTCACCTGCAGCAAGCGCGTCCATGCGGTCAATTAGTGTCCAGACATCGACAAGCCAGGGGTCGTTGGACACTATGGTTTTATTTTTCGCACAATCGAGTGCATAACCCTCCTGTACACGGCGCTTGGGTGCTTGAACGACAGCAAGATAGTCAGAAAGGGGAAGTTTGACATCGGGATAGGCGAGATTGAGAAGATATTCGTGCATATGGTGACTTGGATGTGTCGCTGAGAGCAGAGGGAGACTCTGTTGGCTGGCGATGAGACTCAATTTATCGACACTAGCAGAGAGATTGTTTGTAACGTCTTGCTCGAGGTCGAACTTCTTCAATAGCGCCTTGTTTTGTAGCTCGATCAAATCCTCTGCTACTGTGCCTTGTTGCGGTGTCGGCCTAGCAATGCAGGTACGGTCTTTATATATTTCTTCTAGTGCGCTTATATTGAGACGCGGAGGCGCTGTCGGTACCTTGATCACTTCAACCTCACGGTTCGAATGCAGTACCAAAGCACATTGTCCATTGAGTGGGTTTCCTGCCGTCATGAAATCATATGCCACAATACGCTCTTTCTCGCTATGTCGGTGTTCCTTGTGATGTGACGGGTACCGTAGATGATGTGAAGCTTTGGTATAATAGGGGGATGACCATGCGCGGGCAAAAGGCGTATCTGCCGTTTCCAGCGGCTGATGCGAGTGCTGGGCCAATTCCACAATCTTGAACTCCCCTGTGTTGGCCAACACGCCAAACGTCCCTCTCTTAGTACCGGAATATCGAAGACTCCAGATGGATGCTGACTGTGAGTTGTCCACTACAGGCTTGAATTCCAGGACAGCACCACTATTAGCTGTGCCGCTGGAAACTACCTGTTGTTTGACGAATCTCGTATCCCAGACAGTGACAGCAGGATCACCAGCCGTCCCCGCGGAAAGGAAATAGTTCTCGTCCATGGGATCTATGGCAATGTTGTGCACCTGCCGAGTCTGAAATTGAGCAATACCCGCTGTGCTGGAATCTGCAAAGTATGAGTAAAGGTGGTAGTGGCTATTCCTCAAGTACACCCACCTCTCAGATCGTATATGCGCACATATTGCCTCGACACACCCGCAACCAGGGTATCGGGCTGTCCGGTAAAGAACTTGATGCTGGAAATAGCCTCGGAACTTGCCAGTTTCTTATACGGCTCATCCTTGGCTGTGACCCTCGAGTCGTTCATGTCGTAGATGTTGAGGCAGACATCGTTGCGCACTCTATCCAGGCCTGTGGCCAAGAGATTCTTCGCGCTGAAAGCAATAGAGTTGCACTTCCTCTGATGCCGAATAGAAAAGGAGTGAATATAGTCATAATCAGGCTTCTCGGGATCAAGCGTAACAACAGTGGCCTCTCCAGAAGCAGACCCTATAGCGACTACACTGGGATCTTTCTTGGACCAGTCAAAGGCCGTATAGTTGGGTAATTTATCCCGAATGCATATTTGTTTGTATGTGACCTTGCTCTTGCTAAATTCATCGATCTGGCATAGTCGCAACCGATTACCTGCGACGTCGATGATCAGAAAGCGAGGATCGGCTCGTGTCGAATGCGGTGACCACCTTATTGCTGCTTCCATCTTACTGATCAGGGATGGCGCGTTCGCGACAATGCCCGCTTGTCAGAGTCGCCAAAGGAAGTAGAGGATCGCATGGGTCAATTGGAAATGGCCTGAGGATATCTGGAGCTAGCAGTCATCAAGCCGTGTTGCTGCCCCATGAGCAACGCTGAGCTAGCGAAGCCCGACGAACCAACATGGGTGAACGGCCAATGCGTGACATGACTTGGCGTGCATCAGGCGGTCAGTCAGCCTTGATTCTGCCGCCCCACTAAAACTTTCCCTTCTATCCATCCCAAGACTTCCCTGCAGCCAGCACGACACAAATTCAACAGTCAGCCACCATGTCGCAGAAGCGCAAGCACACCGAAGTATCCGAAACCACGTCCTCTGCTGGAAAGCCGTTCAAGAAGCACCGCGCTTTCAAGCCAGGCCAGAGCAACCAAAAGTTTAAGAAGCGACCGCACGTCTCCAGCGACATAGACAAGCGTACTAGCACGAATGCGCTCAAGAGCCGGATACGAGATCTGAAGCGACTGCTCGCCCATGTTGATAATGTTGGGGATCATAAGATGTCAGCGAGCAATCGGGTGGAGAGGGAGAGGGAGCTGGAGGCAATACAGCATGAACTGAAAGAGAAGCTTGACAGCAGTCGGGAGGCTGCGTACCGGAACAAGATGATTGGAAAGTATCATCAAGTGCGCTTCTTCGGTGCGTCAGAGCTTGTGCACATTATTTGCAGAGAAGTAGGCTCGACCAAACACTAATGCGCCTCAGATCGTCAAAAAGGTACCCGCATACTCAAGAAGCTGAAGAAGGAGCTCCAGACAGAGGAGGATGAATCAAAGAGGCTGGTATTGGCGCAGAGAGTGCACAACGCAGAGGTCGACCTCAACTACGCGATATACTACCCTTTGCTAAAACCCTACGCTTCCCTATACCCGAAATCGAGAAAAGAGAAATCATCAGAAGAGCCTGAGGACGAAGTTACAGAGGAGACATCGAGCCGCGAGATTGATGGACCGAAGGGTGACTTGGAAATGTGGAAGGCGGTGGAAGAGGCCATGGCCAAGGGTACATTGGATGCGCTCAGAAATAGAAAGGAGGCTATGCCGACCGCGCCAGCATCTGGACCTCAAAAGCAGGAGAAAAAGAAGGAGCACACAGTCAAGAGTAAATCTACAAAGACAGAAGAGAAGCTGGCGCAAGCCAAGAACCGCCGTGAGAGGAGGGCTCTTGGCGTCCAGGCTCAAGAGGAGGCAGAGGAGAGCGATGGTGGGTTCTTCGAGTAAAGCCTGATTGCTTTGGTCATGGGCCATGCGCTGTGCGCTGTGCGCGCGCATTATATATACCCGGCGGTCGTTCGCCAATTATTATCATCGTGATACACCATCCAACTCGCGATTCCCTGCAGTGTCAAATGGAGACTACAACAAATAGTATTGACGTTGATCTCACAGTTATCAATATACTCTATCCACACCGAAGTACCCCACCATCTACTTGTTTCCCCCGCCGAACACCTTGACCGGATGCGCCTCTGTATTGAACACAAACTTATTGGTTCCATTCTTGCCAACTTGCCAGTCCGCATCGCCAGCATGTATCATATAACTGTACTTGAGTACCTCTGCAAACCAAAAGCTCTCCTGGAAATTCGTAAAACTGCCCCCGCCCACTGCGTTGACATCGGAAATTGAACTATACCCGCTGCCGACGCGTGTCGTTTTGTTGATTGCCAAAAATGCATCCCACGCCCAGTCCTGGTACTTTGTGTCCGAAGTGGCGCGGTACGCATAATAGAAACTCTCAATGACTTCTGGGCGGAGCTGGTAATTCGGGTCGCTGATGTAGAAGCCGGAATGGTTGAAAAAGGCAGATTGGTTGGCGGGAAGTGCGGAAGTGTTCCAGGAGAAGATTTCTGGGCCAATGCCCGTTGCCGTTGAGATGTAGGTTTCATGGCATCCATTTACAAGTTCGAGACCAAAGTCGATGTAGTCCTGGCGGTTGAGCGCCTGACCACCCAAGATGAAATTTCCGCCGTCGAAGCACGCAAGGTGTTGGGACAAAAGACGTAGCTCTTTTCCGCTGTAGGCTGCCAGAAAGGTGATATCGGGGCGGGGTGCGGGATGCGAGGCTAGAGACGCGATGCTGCTGTCTACAGCCAGGACCCATCGGTCTTTAAGGAAAGAAAATCGCGATTTGTCGTAGATGTACATTTTGATCAGGTACTCGTAGAAGGAGTCTATGCCGCCGACCCAGCCTCCTCGTGCGTTGGCAAATTGCCCCGTTGTCACGTTGATGGAGGAGCCTATTAGGCCTGGGAAGGGCTCAGCCCATGCGGGAGAGGGATGCAGTAGATATCCCTCTGCCTTTGCCGCCAGATCGGCGTACGTTTTATTTCCAGTGAGATCAGCAAGGCGTGTCCATTCCAGGATCAGCGTACCAAAGCCGGCAGGGCCGTTGTATCCCCCGTAGTTGCTTCGGTTGGCAAAGCTGAGTTCATTCCATGGTATGCCTGTTGGTGTTTCAAAAGCGTAGGACAGGTTGTTAGCCAGGTGGATGGACTGAGCTAATAGCACATCCACACTGGCAGCATCATCTGCAAGATGGGCGAGAGGGCCTTTGAGGAGATCATAGCCAGAAAGCATGCCGCCAAGATAACGAATCGTGGTTTCGAAGAGGGAAACAGTGTCATTGGTGACGGCCCAATTAATGGTAGGGATGTGTTTGAGGATCTGATTCACCGTCGTTTTCTCACCCATGATAAGCGCCGTACTGAGAGCGTCTACGGCGGAGGCGCCCCATCCATTCCTGGGAATGTGTAAGCATGAAGATGAAAGCTTGAGAAGATTGCTATAGACAATGTCCATGCAAAGCGTTGTGCATACCTAGAGTTACTTCCATTGTTGCTCACAGGCTGCAGTTCATCCATTGGAAATGCATACTTGTAGTATCCATCCCAACTAACCCTGAAAGCGTCGACGACACCTTGTGCTCTCAACTCAGGGGTTGTTATGGATGCCTGTAATTCACTTCTCGGTAGGTCATGCACTGCGTGCGACGGGAGGGCCAATGCTACCGAACAGCACGCAGCAGCGCTGTACAAGAACGAGACCAAGGGTATCATTGTACTAGTATCAATCAGTACATCCCACAATTGACAGCGGGTCACCGACCTTGAGAGAGTGTAATTTCACAGTATATAAGTGATATCAACGCTTAGCGGCCAATTTCTGCAACGCAGCCAAGGTGCTAGGACAGCACTTTATACCTAGTAAACTATAGTATTTACTAACATGAATGCGGGTACGGCAGTACCAGAATCTTGGGAAAATGAGAAGACGTTTCTGCTGTTGGGAGGGTGTTGGGGTAATACCCAAGTTTTATCCATCGACTTCTTCCCTTGTAACCAAGATTGCCCTGCCCCTGTCACAGACCAAGTGAGACCGGTCAGGTAGATCACCCGCGCCCAGGGGCAACCATGAAATCGTTGAAAAGAACAATATATACGCCCATGCAACCCCTTCTGTTGCCCCAAAACGGAAGGTGGTGCCATCCGTCGTGCCCTTCTGCACGCAGTACTGCACTGCAAGAAGCCATAGTGGTTCAACGTATAAGGCATGTGTCGGTAGCGCATGACAGCCATGGCTGCAGCAGCGTGACGGGTGCTGCATGGCCTGGGTATTGATGCAGCGCTTGTGTATGCTAGAAATGTCGATCACTAACTTTCTCGCCCTGAAGATTAACTTCAGCCGCGAGATTCCTGGACAAGGCTCAAGAGGTCCCAGATGTAAGAATTGCGGATACGGCGAGTGTACGCGTAAGCAGACACGGAATTCAATCTTCAATGCTTGTCGTTGTTAGGGGGTAATGGTCCGATATGTAAGAATGAGCTACTCAATGCGGCGCTTCCCTGGTCAAATGCGGGGACGAGGAGACTATCTAGCAAGCGTGCCGCATCGGACACATGATGCTCCGATCCTTGCAACATGTTATCCCCACTTCCGTCATTGTGATCGTCCAGTGCTTACTACGCCGGCATCGAGAGGACCGAAATGTTCACATGTTTTATTTTCACAGATAATGCACTAAACTGGACAGGTTGTTAAAGTTAGATTTCCAGCACCATCATGGTCCGGCGCTTCGAGGCTACAGGCCGCGCTGGATCTGCTTGTGTATGCACGTCATGATCGTCTGGGTATGTCATTTGCTCTATACTGCTCGCTACTACCGCAAAACATAGCCGTGCAATCATGTCGGCTCTGCCCAATCAACCTGCTCTGTTACTGGACCAGCAGCACTCGAGTAGCTGATCTTAAGTCGGAGTTTTAGCCTTGCTGGCGGCGGCTAGGTGTTTGTTAGCAAGTGATTAATGTCAAGGATGGCACCGTTGAAGTACTTACCCCATTGACGGCTGTGACCCGCATTTGTTGAGTCGCGTCTTGGCCTCCCTCCAGCTCACTTGTGCTGATGGGTTGAAGCTGTAGTTTTTGGCTCTTTGGTACGGCAGCTTGCAGGTTAACACCTGAGAGCTGACTGAAGCTTCCTATATTCCTGAATCGAGCAAGAAGCTGCACTGCGTTGGCATCGCGCTTCAGTTGGAAGGCGATCTGAAGGTCATTTTTGTTGTATACCGGATGTGCAGGTGGACCAGATGCCACTGGAGGAGCCGAAGTTTGTGGCGGTGGCGATGATACACCACCAAGCCCACCAAGAAGGTCCATGGATCCTGCTTGTGGCGGTGCGGCAGATTGTGCTGGAGCGGGGGAGCTGCTGGGACCGGAATTGAATAGGTCCATGATGTTTGCGACGTTCGATTGTGGTGCTGGAGACGATGTCTGGGGTGGTGACGAGGCCCCGCCCATGATGTCTGCGAGGAGGTCTTGACTTTGCTGAGTTCCATTGGCAGCGCCGTTCGCACTGGCAGATGGACCAGAGTCGCCCATGAGGTCCAGTAGCAAGTCTTCAGTTGCAGCCTGGGCAGGCTTCTTTTTCGCGATCTTCGATTGCCGTTTCTTAGTCGCTTCACCTAGTACACGGGACTCCTCACGGATCTCTGGTGGTGGCATCTTCTCCAAAACACCTCTCCTGATTTGATCATGACCGAACAAGTTTCCATACTCAGCCGCACGCTGCTGAATCTCCACGTCAAGGTTTGCAGCATATCTCTGCAGCAGTCGCCGTAGACGCTCAATCTGAGCCGGATCGCTTAACCGTGTGGTCAACTTCATCGAGGCCGTAACAATGTACTGCTGGACAATTAGGCCGGCATAGCTGCTGCCAAGGATAGTCTCAAAGAGATCAACAACGTCACTCTCCCTGACTTCCTTGACAATCTCCTCCTCTTCGTATTGGCCACCTCTTAGTAGAGCATCCCCGTACTCTCCAATCACCCAAGAACCAGCCAAAGTAAGCCCTTCTTGCGTAATGTCTTCTTTCAGAGCAGCATAAAGCTTCTGTACAGAATAGCCCTGGAGGTCGGGTGTGGTAGCGATGAGTCGGACAAAGGACGAGAGGATTTGCTCTTTAACATAGTTACCAGCCTTTGTCGCATGTTAGTACGGAGCTTGCAGTGCGTGGTATGGCAGACTTACAAGCTTCAAGACGCGTAGCATGGTGTCCACGTGCCACCTCTTGTTTGGAGCGAAGCGGTCTGCAGCAACACCGATCTGTGAGGTCATCACGGGCTTGAACTCGTTATCGGCAACTTCCAAGAAAGCAAGCAACTCTCGTATCAGTACCCGGACATTGCTCTCGTTAATCAAAGTAAAACTGAGATCGAGCGCTCTCCTTCGGATACTGATATCAGGGTCTCGTAAACAGTCTAGAATAGTGTTCCGATGTCGCTGTACGGCATTCGGCTCGACCGCAACGACCTTGATGAGGGTGTTGAGAGCGACATATCTGATGTTGTTGTCTCGGTTCGACAGGAACTTTCCCAATATGTTTACACCAAGTACGCGAAGTCCAGAATCGGCTTCTATATCGAGGATCGTAAGTACGGATTCGTACAAGATGGAGTTACCAACGTTTTTCGAGGAATCGGTATTAGTAGCAACCTGGGCGAGGATGTCGTTGATCTGTTCGCTGACCTGAGCGTCGCCGCGAGCCAAGACGCGTAGGAGCTGCAATAGCTTGCACTGCAGGAAAGGATCCGTAATACCCGTCACATCGTGCTCAGGGGCATAGCCAGACGATGATAGGCCCTTCAGTATCTTGACCAAGCTGGGTACGACAGGCCTGAAGATTTCCCTTACGCCATTTTCGTCATCCTCTGCTTCGTCTGCCTCGCACAGGTTCTCTACCAGAGTGACACCACACAGTAGGACGCCGTGGTTGCGATCTTGCAATAGCAGCTTAGCCTTTTCTAGGAAATGTTCCTGCAGATCGGGCACTTTTCGGCATATTCTCATGGCGCAGATTGCGGCTTTGCGGCGAATGTACGGGTTGGCGCTCGAGATGATTGTTTCGACCTCTGGGAACAGATCTCGTGCCATCTCTACAGACGCAATGTTTCCGAGGGTGCAGAGGGCGAGACCGACGATGTACTGGTTGGCGTGGTTGAGGTCGCTGTATTCTCATTAGTAGCTATATGATGGCGATAGTTGTGATAGGATCCTACTTCTTCAGCGAATTAGTTACCAGGGTCAAGACCTCTTGGTTCTCGTCCAGTAACAGCATTGTCCCCAGGTATCCTAACCGCTTGTCTGCAAAGCGGGGAGAGGCCAGAAGTTTCAGGCATTCAATCTGGCCAAAGTGCGTCCTCTCGCCCAGGGTGAAGAGATACAGCAGCTTTGCGACATTGTTCCTCCTAACGTTTGAATCGTGACTTTCCTCCCTGAAGCTGGCGCGGATGGCCGCACTCTCCTTCTGCACGACGGCACGCTCGTCGGCGATGGTTTTGGCAGCGCGCACATTCCGAATGAACTGCTTCACTATATGTCCTTAGCACATGTCCATAACTGCTGGGAGTCGTGGTGCTTGGCGTACAGGAAGCCATTGTGGTGGCCTCTTGGACCCCACCCGAGCAGTGCGTACGAGGTCGATGGAGTAGGGCACCAACAAGGAAGCAAGGATGTCGTCGGGCGGTCGGGGGATATCAATCGGACACGGGGGTGTATGTGAATTGGCTATTGCTACATGCAGGTGTTGATAGTCGAGAACATGTGGCTATGGCTTACAGCTGGCCGGGCCGTTATTTGTTCCAGACGTCGGTCGTAGCTGCCCCCGACCATGATGTGGCGCCTTGAGATGGCTTGACCCCTCCAGATACCCTCCAGATACCCTCCAGACACTGTTTGTTTATAAATCAAAGCAAGGCATCCGGCTTCTGTAAACTCGTTGCACTGCTTCTTCCAAGCGTGGATAATCCCGGGCTCCTTTTGTGGGAGGCCTGCCTGACTCGCGCGGCCGCTGATGTAACCGACCCTTTGACGGTCCGTCCCAAGTACATCCACCAGCACGACCAGGTGGCAGGTAGCAGAGCGCCGTGGTGGCCGTAACTTGCATGTGATGCGGTGCTTCACACATGTCCAGGCACTTATGCCACTGTTCATTCCCTGATTTATGCGCCACGACCATCCGGAGGCCACGTCTCGTCCTGGTTGCCCCATCTGACAAGGAGTCTCCGACCCCAACGACCCTGTTAGCTTGCTGATCATAAGTCTGGCCTGCCCACGTTTGAGCCCCCCTTCCTACCACTTGTGCTCGTAGAAGGCGCATGTGTCCTTGCCCATCATGGCTGAGTCTACGTCTGTCGACACAAACGCCCACATCGAGCATCCCGAGTACCACGCGCCGCGACCGCGCAAACCCACACGCATCGACCTGCTGAAGCCGCAACTCAGCGACGAGGCCTTCAACAAAGATGGCACGCTGCGGGAGCTTGCTTCTGCTGTGTCCAGGTACTTCAACCCGCCTTTGCGGGCGACATCAACAACATGCAACTGACTCTCTGCAGTGGAAGGAGCACTCCCATACCCCCCGATGCCCCACCTTCTGTCCAGGCTTCCTCGCTCGCGCGACGGCAGATACGCGCTCAGCAGAAACAGCGCATGTTCCCGACTATCGACTACGTAGGTCGCGTCTCCCACTTCGATCCAGACAGCGACTATCATGACTTCCGCGGCTTCTTCGTCTTGTTCTGGATCGGACTCGCCATCATGGTCATCACATCGATGCTACGTAACCTGACCGAGACCGGCTATCCTTTGCAGATTAGGCAGTGGGCCCTATTCAAGGAGAAGATAGTTGAGCTCGGCCTGGTTGACTTTGCTATGGCCTTTAGCACTGCTTTGTGTCTGCCTATCCAAAAGCTTTTTCTTAAAGAGGGCTCCTTCCGGTGGCATACATCTGGCATGGCCATCCAAAGTGTACTTCAAGCAATCTGGCTTGCTTTCTGGACTACGTATGCTACTGCTGGGAATGTTGTAGATTGTAGGCTGACCATGGCAAAGATACCCATTTATTCGCGACTGGAGCTGGACAGCTCAGGTCTTCTTCACTCTGCATTTGCTTGCAATCTTCATGAAAATGCACTCATACGCGTATGCTGTTCTAAAGCCCTCGTCGTCCGAGTTGGGAGCTAACAATATGAAGATTCTACAACGGCCATCTTAGCGAAACCCTGCGACGTCTGAACGATCTGGACAACCCCGACAGAGCTAGCAAAGCGGCAGCAGTGCGATACCCGAGCGCTCGCACTCATCTGCACGACATACCGCAGTCCCCAAACCAAGATGAGCCTAAGCCCAAAGCTGCGAATGCAGAATACTTGAACCAGTTGAGAGAAGATCTTGCTTTCGAGCTGGCCTCACCTCTCGGTCACGTTTCATACCCTAACAACCTCACTTTGTACAATTTTGTCGACTTCCTCTTCTGTCCGACGCTATGTTATGAGCTTGAATACCCCAGGAATGCCAAGATCCGTTGGCTCGAGGTATTCTACAAGACGCTCGCTGTTTTCGGATGCATCTTCCTTATGGTCATCACCGCTGAGGAGTTCATACTACCTGTACTAGACGTATCGGCAGTACGACTCCACAATTCAAGCGGCGCCACAGATTTTGCGTTGATATTGGGCGAGACGATTGGCCGCCTGCTATTCCCTTTCATGATTACCTTCCTACTTGTCTTCCTGGTTATATTTGAGTACATTCTGGGTGCATTCGCGGAAATAACGCGTAAGTCGTACCTATAAAGCGTATTGTTTCAACCATTGCTCACAGTTCGTGTAGGGTTTGCTGATCGTCAGTTTTACGCCGACTGGTGGAATAGCTGTGACTGGCTTGAGTTCTCTGTAAGTTTATCGGATCTCGAATCTCCAACGAATACGTGGTATATTCCATCGTCGCCACAAGCCTTGATGATGCCCACAATCTTGTACCTGTGCTAACCCAACTTGCAGAGAGAGTGGAATATCCCTGTACATCATTTTTTCCGACGACACGTCTACTCGGCGTCGAAGAATCACATGTCGCGTCCACTTGCTACGACCATCACCTTCCTCATATCTGCTTTGGCACACGAACTCGTCATGGGCTGCATAACAAGGAAGTTCAGAGGCTATGGCTTCATCGCCATGATGCTTCAAATGCCAATTGTCATGCTGCAACGGAGTAAATGGGTCAGGGGCCGCACCCTGCTGAACAATGTGCTATTTTGGTGCAGCATGATCCTGGGGCTTAGTATGGTAAGTGCTTTTATCTCGCCCGGGGACTGACCATTGCTGACTGTTGATAGATGTGCGCGCTATATGTGCTTGTATAACTTTTAGTAGTAGCGTGACAGGGCATATGTACACAGAACGGAGCTGTTTGTATCAGTGCTTGATGGTTAGACTCGCCAAATACCCCTCTCGTTATTTTTCATTCCGCAATGTTTCGAGTAGAACTGTATCATATCATCGTCTGCACTATTGGCACGTAGATTTGAAAGGCCACAAACAATACAAACATGTTCAAGTGTGACGTAATAGGAGTCCGCTATGCAGGCACTACAGGGGTACGTCGGTGGAGCGGCGGGCGACCCCGCGGTTTCGCGTAGGAGCAGGGAGCACCTGCAGGGATGACGTTGCATCAATACCCTCCATGTATCTTATCTGCCATGGGTGCGCGCGAGCAACCTTACATCTATCATTGCTAGTCACTCTTGCAGCTTCATGTCCACTGCAATCCACTTCGTGCGTTGCCATGCAGTGATCTCATCAACCGTCACAGGACCCGACTAGTTTCCACCACGGCTACGTCGGAACATTCACTGCCACAACCGGTCTAGGTATCCCGTGGCGCATCAGGCCGCCTTCGGTCCAACCCAGCTTTCTTAATTTTCAAACATTCCCATAACCAGCATGGCGGAGCTCCACGAAGCACTCGCGTGCCTCAGACCGAAGGAGTTCAGCGACGTCCCTACCGACAACCTCCAATCATTCTTAGTCGACATATTGTCTAAAGCAGAGTTGATCGCAAACTCTGTACCTGAGCCGCCCGATGGCACATCCTACGAGTCGGCGCAGCGCACGCGGACAGAGCAGCAACCCGCGACATGTGCAAAGCATCTCACCATTTCCCACGTCCGCCGGCCATCACCAGCACCAGAGCACGAAGAGCTGCAGAAATCATGGGGCAAGCCTTTGAAGTTGGGCAGTGGTGATGCCGCTACAGGAATGAGTGTCTTCAAGATGGCTGGAAAGGACAGGCATGGAGCCTGGTTCGCGCGGACCAGTGTACACGAAGGGCTCGGCTTCGAAAAGTGGAAGCGTGCCATGAAGAGGGAGTTTCCCGAGAGTTTAGAGGTCCAGGGCGGTCCTGGCGTGGGAAATGTGAGAGGCATCGGAGGAGACCAGAGGCTAGAGGACATGACTGTTGACGGCATAGGCCAATTACAAGGTGCCGGAGACGTTGAATCAATAACAAGTTACTCTGGCTGACAACCACATAGTATACCAGCTTTCTGCACAATTCCCCGGCCCGACCTCCCCACGAGAGTTCATTACCTTACTCATCACCTCGGATACCTGCCTCACTGAAGCCTCCAAAGTTGGCAATTCGATACCGCGGCATCACATGGTCGTTTCAATACCCGTCTCTCATCCGGATGCGCCTCCGCGGAACAACATGGTCCGGGGCTACTACGAGTCAATCGAAATGATCCGGGAGATACCCATGAGTGAAGGCGACCCGGAAACCAATCCTGTAGAGTGGATTATGATCACGCGCAGTGATCCGGGGGGAGGCATACCGCGCTTCATGGTGGAGCGGAACGTACCTAGCAGTATAGTTCAGGATGCTGTCAAGTTCCTCGATTGGGCCTGTGCTAGAGACGACAGCGCTGACGCCGCGGCAACCACCGAAGAACACGAAGCAGTAGAGACATCGGAAGCGCATGAAAATAGGCACAGCTTTTCCATAGCAGAGTCTAATGGCATAACCGCTGGCGTGGGAACCAGCATAGCGGACATGCCCTCACATCAGCGACACATGTCTTATCGAATGACCGAGACCTCACTCGCATTACAACGCAAAGAATCTAGTTGCTCCTCAAGCTCCTCATCAGTCGAGTCATTTGCCTCTGCTGAACAATTTACCACTGCTCCTGAAGGACTTCCAGTCGACACATCTATATCAACACCATCGCATTCGTCACAGCAGTCTCTTCCAATTATAGATGACGGTCATCGCAAGAGTATTCAGAAGATCGAGCAGAAGAAGGAACAACTGAAAGTGAAGCTCGAGCAAGCTCGCGAAAAATGCGAAACAGAAATGCAAAACGAGAGCTCAAAAACGGAGAAGGAAATGCAGAAAGCAGCCGAGAAGCACGAGAAGGAAAAGCAGAAGCAAGAGACCAAGTATCAAAAGGAGATTCGTAAACTGGAAGAGCGCCGTGCCAAGGAAACGAAAAAACTGCTCGCACGTCAGCAGAAGGAAGCGGATAAGGGCCAACTCCTAAAAGCACAGCGAGAGCGCGAAGGGTACAAGCAGCAAGCGGAAATCTTAGAGCAAGAGAACAAGCTACTTCAGAAGCAGATTAAGGAACTGCAACAAGAGAACACTGCACTTGTTTCTCGTCTAGGCAGGAGCGAAGAAGGCATTAAGATCCTGAAATCAATTCAAGAGGGTCGAACTAGGGCGAGCTCGAGGGCTAGTGGTGGTTCAGACAAGAGCTGCAAGAGCACCAGAAGGAGGAAGGGTTCGAGTGATTCGGTCAGTGCCCTGGACAGGTCGGGAACAGCTCAATTTTGAGCTTGCAGGTTAGAATAAGGATGTGTTTTTCTCCTAGAATCTATCTGGCTAGTCCTCTTTGCGGTGTCTTTCCAGCGGAATATGCGAGGCGCGAAATAGTGGTTCACGGAGTGCTGGCATCGCGCTCTTGGTATACAAGACCTTGCGATAAAAATGTAAACATAGCCGTGTTTCACGTTTGTCTAGATTGTGTGCGACGCGGGAAATGTGAAATGTCAGTATGCTTACGATATTAACCCCCACTTGTAAGCTGCAAACAAGCATCCCTCCTCCAGAGTCCCATCATACTACGCAATTCAACAATCCTGTTACCCACCAATCTTTTTACAGGAATAGCTCGCGGTACGGCTAGACGGAGTTTGTTTCGTTGGACGAGAAGTGCCACCCCCCTGCACACAGTTGCGGAGTTTGCGGTCTGCGGTGCCCCCCCGATAACCGGAGAAAAAGATAGACCTGGCACTCAACCTGTTTGTTTATACGACTCTGCTGGAAGGACCGCAACGGATAAGACCGACTTTCCACAAGACATAAACGCGCCTTTGGAACTTAGCACAAACGGAAGAGGTATCTACGATTGCAATTGGAGTGGGCTTTGGTGGGGTTAGGGAAGGAAAGAGGGATTGTCAGCCCCACTATCTAACGTTTACCTAGTCTACCATACTGCTATCACGATCAGCTTCTGTACCCGGGAGTCCTTGACGCGCTCGACTACGCGTCATTTGCAAAGAGCTGGAACTGTGATAGGCAAAGAAGGCGGCATCAGTTTCAACATTGGATTGCAGATCAAACATGGCGGACAGCGGCAACGGAACAGGGGTGAAACCCACAATCCTCGCCTTTCACGGCTCAGGAAGCAATGCCACGGTACACACGGTGCAATTGGCGCGGCTGATGAGGGTGATCAAGTCAGATTTTGAAGTTGAGAGTTTGGAAGGTTTGTAGTCATGTCCTTCACTTCATCTCGTTATTGTCATCATGGACAGCGAGCCCCTCCATCTCCACCCACCTTTCCTGCTAACATTTCTCCGACAGCTCCCTTCCCCTCCCAAGCCGGCCCAGGCGTCCTCCCCTTCTTCGAAGGCTGCGGCCCTTTCAAACGCTGGCTCAAATTCCCCGTCTCAAACAACATAATGAGAGACGGAACCGCGACATCTGTCATGGAGCCGGAGATCCAAACTCTCGTCCGTAGCACCGTGCAGCGCATCACCGCGTCTGGCGGCAAAGTCGTAGGGCTCGTCGGCTTCTCACAAGGCACAAAGGTCGTTGCGGGATTACTCAAGGGCTCGGAGCTACGTGCCGAGCTGGTGAAAAAGGGCGAGAATGTTGACGATATCTCGTGGTGCGATTTTTCGTTTGGAGTAGTGGTTTGTGGAAGTTTCCCACCGCCGCTGTTCCCACAGGATGTAGTGGCCAAGGTGAAGAAGGCGACGGGTTTGAGTGAGGGGGAGAAGACGGAGTTGATGGAGAAGAAGATTTCGACGCCTGCGTTTCATGTGGTAGGTACGCAGGATGAATTTGAGTGGGCGGGAGAGGCGTTGATTGATGGGTTCTTCGAGGTAGACGAGGGCAAGAGCGAGGTCAGGAAGTGGGATATGGGCCATTATTATCCGGTCAAGGCAGAGGAGAGCGAGGAAATTGGGCAGTGGATAATGAGTATAACAAAACAAGACACATAATAACATCGCATAGGGAGAGCGTAGTAGCTCTAATATGCATGTTTTATAGGATATATTATATAGACATTTCTCAAGATAACAATTAGATTTCCTCATACTATCCTCGTATACATGTAGTAGATAGCAGGTAAGGCAAGCAGGAGGATAGATACTATACAAGGTAAGAAGAGAGAGTAAAGAAGAGAAGAGAAGGTAGAATAAGAGAAGGTAGAATAAGAGAATGTAAAAGAGAACGTAAGAGAAGAGAAGAAGAGAAGAAGAGAAGAAGAGAAGAAGAGAAGA
>KE747809.1:456178-574454 GCA_000465215.2 Pyrenophora seminiperda CCB06
GAAGAGAAGAAGAGAAGAAGAGAAGAAAGCGATAGTCAGACATTAGATTGAATGAAGCCTACTAACGGAATACCTATCCAAGAAGAACCTCCACCACCAAGAACAACCACTAGAGGGAAGTATAAAATACCAAAGACCATACCAGAAACATTGCCTGGTAGATATAAAGTTCCTTAACCTAGCACTCAACACATTGAAAGTTCCTTGTCCAACACTTTGAAGTCCTTGTCCAACACCTTAAATTCCTTGTCCAACACTTTGAAGTTTTTTGTTCAACACTTTGAAGTTTTTTGTTCAACATTTTGAAGTTTCATTCTCAGATCATGTCCATCCACCTCTTCCCAAATGACCACCTATCTCCAAACCTTCTACCACCTTTGAAGTTCCAAGCCTGACCAGTCGAGTGCGCGCCAATCCATCAACCGGCAAAGGATCTCATCCAAAGCTCTTACACACCGGATGCTACCACAAACAGTGACCACCTTGACCTGAGCCCCAGCGAGGCCGCCAGTGGTATGTAAGTGGGGAGCACAAGACTCAAGAGTAGTAGTGTAGGCAAGGTTTACCAACAATGTTGTCATTGACCTACTCTTTCTGGCCTCCAACTACTCGCCGTCAAGGCTCCAAAAGCACAACACATCTTTTAGGGTCTCTCACCCGTCGCTGCCACTCGAACTGGTCATTGTCGTGCGCCGCGGTCGGTTGGGAGAGTCGAAGCAGTCTGAGGAAGTCGCAGACTGGTTCATGTCGATGATTTGTTTGACTCGTCCAATTTTGTTGATTGAAATGTAAGGAAAATTGTTTTTTTGTTTTTGTTTTTGTTCTGGAAGCTGTTATAGACTGAAGACAAATGATCCAAAAGCAACTTACTTTTGGGTATTTGGTAGATGCTTGCTCAAGGTGGAAGTAAAGCAAGGCTTGATGTGATGTCAACACAAGTGTGATGTCGACACAAGTGATGTGTTGTGTTGATGTGATGTTGTGTTGTTGTGTTGATGTGATGTTGTGTTGTTGTGTTGATGTGATGTTGTGTTGTTGTGTTGATGTGATGTTGTGTTGTTGTGTTGATGTGTTGTTGTGTTGATCAATCACACCAAGTGCCAAGCATGAATGTGTATTGAAACACCGAAGTGATCAAGGTAAAGCTCATAGTCGAGAATTGATGGAAGAAGGAAGTTTTGAGGTTCAAGTCATAGCTGCTGAAGCTTGTTGATTTGTGTGTCAAAGCTGGTGGTTTGGAGTGTAGTGGGCGTGGTGGTGGGCAGCTGATATATGCCTTCTGGCCTTGGCACTGCTAGCGTACGCCAGAATGACTAATGCGTTATGTCAGCTAATTTCCAGGCAGCCAGTGTCGGCTGTTGTTGCTGCAATCGATTGCTGAAAACTCGCGGTGACTGGGTGTTTTTATGTTGAAGCAAACGCAGCTACTTTAGGCGGCAGGTTTAGCCGAGGACAGTCAGTGTGGGAACAGGAAACTCAAACCTTGGATCTGGATATGTGGATAGCTAAGGATGCTGGCCGATTACAAGATCCGCTCCTACAGCCAATGTCTTATCGAGATCAAGGCACTGATTTTGACTGATGAGGTTACCAAATGCTTTCCAGGCCATATGCCACCCACCCAGCTACCTCATCTTCAAGAAGTGGTGCAATGGTCATTTTGACGATGTAGGTCCTATTCATACTACATGAGTGTTAATCGGGTGGCCGCAAGCAACTTGTTTGATAGAACAACCTTGGAATACTCAGCTAAGCGCATCTACGATGAAGTCACTCAGCATGCACATGGAGGTCAGAAGAGTCGAAGATCGTGATTCGAAATGACTGGAATATGGAAGGACGAAGTATTGCCATGATGCCAATTCTGCATACGCGTGAGGTAGTCTCCAGAGTTCCTCTGTGAATATGTAACTGAACGTTCAGCAAATTACTCGCAAATGCTTTGAACCGCGATGTCAGTGCCATAAGATCAGGTCGATGGACACAAAGCTGAGGCGACTATAGTACGTGGGGCTTCTAGTCAAACCGGTGAGCCGATCTCAGCATCCAGGAACAACATATAGCGCTTTCAGTGTCAACGAGCTGGTCGTTGCTGCTGTTGCGGGTGCTCGTGCTCCGAGTGCAGCTTCACGAGCGATACATGTCACGGTACCCACTGCAGCAACTGGTGCCTAGTCAGACATACTTTTCATGATCAGGAAAGCAATACAAGTATCAGTCAGAGTCTGTATTATGGTCATCACACTGTCTGGCTAGTCCCCGCGCCGCCTGCGAGCTTCAGGAAGTCTCAGCGGCTGCATTGGCTGCCTACATCTCACATAGCACCATCAGGCTCCTTTGTATGCGCGTGCATTGTTGAATGTGACCTGGAATCCTGTTGATAGCAAGCGACTTAGTCTGCGCTGCGTTCATAAGAGAAGCGCATTCACTGCAGAGGTTATCAACTGGATGCGATGCCAAAGGCCAGCGGTGGCCGCGCGGCCGCAGCAAGGTCCCTCAGTAGGGCATACGAATAAAGTTCGCTAGAATATCCAGGCCGCTGGTGAAGCCAATACGCCACGAGACAAATGACGTGAGAGACACTGCCAACGAGTAGATGTGCGCAAAATTGTTGTCACGAGAGATATACATTTGCAACGACTGGGAAGGGACTTATACAAACATGGGTACAGAGATGAAGAAGGAAAATAGCACTGTGCAGCATTTCTCTGGCGCTCGCAAAGCTACGTCACACCTTCAGTAAATCTTCATCTATCTCCCAATCACGCCAAGTAGGCTTGTCGAACCCGTTGGGTCGCGAGCTGCGCAGAAAACCATTCCAGTAGCCATCAATGTTGACCACTGGCCTTATCGTTCTGACTTTGGCATCGAACCCCCTGCTAAAGCATTCCTGCATGTGCCGATCCTCAAATAATTCTGGGTGTGTTCTTCTCATTGTCTTTAGCGCTCGTTTGCCAACTTCGTCTACCGAATCGTGATGTCGCAATTCAAAAAAGGACTTGTCGTGCTCCTCCCTCAGCCTTGCCATGATGGACTCATCGTAGAGCCCTAGTTGAAGTAGATATATGTCATATTGACAGAGAGAAGTGGTTCCTAGATGGCTTCCACCCAGCTTGGCTCGTTTGTGTAAGCCAACAAGTGCAGCGATGGTACCCATACAACCTGTACCATAGTCGCTCATCGGGAACGGTGGCACGACAGGCTCTGGTGGGTCCATCCCCATGGCTTTACCCTGAGCCCAGGCTACTCCAGTCACGCAGTCCGCAATCTGTTGCCACCCTGGACGGGAAGACCATGGACCAGTATGCCCGAAGCAGTTTTCGGCGACGTATACAAAACCTTTGCCGCGTCTCTTCGCTATATCAAGGAGTTGTTGAGGTCCATACCCGAGACGTTCCAGACTTCCAGGTCGATAGCCATCAAGTACAACGTCTGCAGACTGCAATAGCCCTTCAAAAATTTCTCGATCTTTCTGATCTTTCAGGTTCAAATCGGTAGTATGCTTACCGATGTTGGCATCAACTTGAAAGAAAGGCACGTCGGAAAGGTTTGGCGATGTCACCTTGAGGACTTCAGCACCATATTCGGCCAGACCACGACCCATTGCCGGGCCTGCAATAATGCGGCAAAGCTCAAGCACGTGGATCCCAGCGAGGATTTGTCGCTTAGGCGCTGGAGATGAGGATTGAGTGAGGAAGGGTATCGGCGGGGTTTCGTTCTCGAGAACTTCTACCTTCCAAGGTGGTTGCTCGATGAGGGTTTGGCCATGCGGAGTAGCTTGGAACTCTTCCCACTTCAGGCAAGTTACACCTGCCTGCTTAATCTTGAAGTTCATCTCTTCTAGCTCATCAGCAGTGAATTGTTTGACATGATCCTCGATGACTCTGATGCATTCATGATAGTCAACTAGGTCTGGTCGAGAACCTTCTAGGCCGACCATATTGAGTGCTTTTGTAGCTTCCAGGGAGCCGTGAAGATGAAAATATTCTCCTGGTTTCTTAGTTTGATAGAGGTTTGCGGACAGCCTACGGTACAGGATGGATTGTGCTTGGAGTAGATCGGTGTCTATCTCGGTCAGTGATAATTGTCCTTGCTGCTGATGAGATGGCTCCAACCTTTCAGTAATGTCTTGGCCTTTGGATGAGCCTTATCAAATCCTCCCACAGTGGCCAGGTACGTTGAGAACAAGAAGGCCGTTGCTCTTTCTAGATCGACAGTGATATTGCGTGATTTTTGGCCATGTTGAAGATGCGCAATAGCAGACGCAACACCGGCTTCCACCGCTTTGAGGGCTGAAATAGCTTCAGTCTGTTTCAGGGGACTGGGAAAGTATGGACTCCCAGTATTGGCAGTGATGAAATTGACATTAGTAATGTGAGAAAGCGATTCCTCTGGTAGGTTCTCCTTGGCCTTTGCAAGTAGTTCTTTCAAAGCTTTTCTTGTGCCTGTCAACAGTTTGTTCGCTTCTCTAGCGTCGTGGCTATGCTCGCCATCGACTCCTAAGAAGTGTGTCATATCGAAATATAGGTCCAGAAATATCGGTCACAAGGGGGTGCAGAAGCCAGAGATTAAGAGTAGACACAGGAGGCCATGCAAACAACAATTACGGAATCACGCGTGGGAATAACGGGAGAACCGCTGTAAAACGGCTTAGCGGCATACTGAACGGATGCTGTGCCTACGTGCGTAACCGGCATCGGCTACGATCTCTACCCGTGAACATTTGCGGGCTTGAGCACGTAGTCGGAGACCATGTCCGTCAATGGGTTCATAAGGTCGGATGAGGGCACTGAGGGGTATGGACAGGGGTCTGCAAGTGGTATGTGGAAGAGCCGGCATCTTCGGAAGTGGTGAATTCGAAACTGCGCCACCAATTTAAAATGCATCGTAGGCGTCACTATAGTAAGCATATTTTCTTGTAATGTATGTAATGTATCGGTACAGTAAGCTGGAGACTCCACCACCACCACCCACCACGCCATGCCGCAACAACCACTTCCTCTGCAGATCTCTCACGAGGGTAGGATGAGTGTTGCGATAGCCTCATTTCAGTCTAACCCACATCAATCACTCCGCGCGTCAGGCTTGGTGGGATGGCCAGCTTACTGTACCGATACGTTATAAGTGCCTTGGTAGCGTAACCATACCTTTGGTTCCGCATTAATACAGCCTTCTCGATGTCCATACTCGCAGATCTAGCTCATTATCCGACCCTCTATAGTAGCGTACCACATGAGGAGCGCATACCTCTATTTCTGTATCCTACCTAATACCTATACCTAGTAGAATAATCCTTAGGACTAACCACCAGACCCCTCCCTTTCTTCGCGCCACGATACACCGTCTCAATGATATCCACAAACTCCTGCTTATCCTCGAGGACCCAGTTGAGCTTGTTGTTATTTCCCGTACCAAAATCGCACATCATGTGCTTGTTGCGGAAAAAGAACATGACGGTACACGGATCGTACAGCTCGTACATGGCCTTGAAATCTGGTACTTCATCGAGGTCGCAGAGGTAGATGGCGCAGAAGTTCTTGACCCGGTCGGCAATCTTGTAGAGAACTTCGTCTTGCGACATGCAGTCGGGGTCCGAGTCGCGGCCGAAGCGGATAAGTACGAGGCGGTCTTCTTCGCTAAGGATGGCTTGGTCGACGTGCCAGCCTGTGCGGAGGTGGGGGAGGACGACGGAGCCCATAGTGTGTGGTGTGTATGTGAGAGAGTGAGAGAAGAGGTTGGGAAGTTGGGTTCGAGGTTGAGGTTCACAGGCCTAGATAGTCCAGTGGCGGCCTGGAGTTGTAGCGCAAGACTTGGTAGAGCGACTGCAGTTGAAGCGTTCGTGCGATCGGGAACCAGTAGGGTTGCGCGTGACACAACTTGTCGTGGATGTAGATGTGTCAAGGAAGCGTCGAGGGCAAGGTAGGCAGGTACCACGGTATCACTCCCGCCGCCGCGGAATGCTCCCGGCATCCGACCTGCTGAACCAGCAACCGTGAAGCAGTGCCGGCCCCCCTCCCCCAAGTTCCATAGGTAGTCCTGTAAATTCTCACCACTTCGCTCTGTTCGCAAGGCAAGGAACGCCCTATCGTGCAGTTTCTTCCTTCGCGTCTAGACTGTTCCCGAATCTTAGCAGCACGTTTCTCCGAGTTATTCACGACGGGATATGCGATCCCGGGTACCGGTAGTTGGTCGCGCGCCCAAGCCACCAGTGCATCTTCCGATCAGCTCACTTCCGATCAGCTCACCGACCTATCGCGTTGGTCCAACGGCTAAGAAAGGCACATGATAATAGAAAGCTGGTGGCCTATGTCGTCATGACGCGACCAAAAGTCCCACCAGGTTTGTAAAGTCGTCGCTTACTGTACACATATCCTACTATGACTTGTCGGCTGATTGGATGCAACCTTAGATCAACGGCAGCGCATAGCTCAAGCATGTGAAAGCTGCAAGAGGAGAAAGCAAAGGGTAAGCGGAGTCTCTTCGATTTGAGCAGCTACTACACGAAGATTGAACATGCATATGTCAACCCGATAGACCCAGACTGACCGATTTGAAGTGTAACGGTCTATGTCCTTGCAACACGTGCGAGAAGGTGAGTTTCCTACATTGGTCATTGACTAATTTACTGACCTCAAACAGCGCCAATTCACATGTATATACGCAGACCGAGAGTCCGATCTTCTAAGTGAAGAAAGGATACCTGTGAAGAGACGCGCAGTCGATACTGGTAACGGCCCTACTGCGTTGTAAGTAAATACCTCTCTACTGTGTTACTACGCTATTATGACCAAGGCACCTCTATCCGCCTCTCCCCTGTCCGAGTAGTAGCTAATGTGCTTAGAATTGCTGATTCTCATCTTCTCCCCACGACAGAACATAATGGCGCCTCAAATCCAACCCCTAACGGGACTTACCAAGCACATCAGTCATCACTGCATACACGGACATGTTCTTCCGCTCAAAGCGTGAAGTCCCCGACCTGTGTGATGAGTGTGAAGCCAAATAGAAGAATTCAGTCTCCAAGGCCCGAAACGGATGATGAACATTTGAGTAATTCGGTTCACCAGACACTGACAAATGATAGCCACGATCAATTTCGATCCACGCAGTCTATTAGTATTCCCAAGGATGCTGCCGACGACGTAACAGAATTTCCTAGTCAAAGCAGAATGCTACAAGATCCCATAGGACGGGTACTGTATATAGGTGACTCAGCTACGTTGTCTTTCCTCCAACTAGTCCGCATGGTGGTCGAGAATGTAGCTGGACCATCGCCATTCACGACCGACCCTCGACGTCACAAAATCGTCGAAGGTACTTGCTCATTGCCAGGCAGTTACAAAACTTCTCATCTTCTACCAGACGAGCCCACTGCTCGTGTATTAGTGGAATCGTTCTTCATCAACACCCATGGCCTATTACAGATTTTCCAGCGCGATCGATATCTTGAGATGATGAAACAATGCTACTTGGATCCGTTGTCGGCGAAGCCATCATGGCTATGCTTGCTCTACTTGGTATTTGCAATCGGCCTGACCATGGCAACACCACTTTCTGGAAGTAATGAGGCACTCATCATCGACAAGCTTAGGACCGGACATGTCGACAGAGCTGAAGCTTTCTACATGAATGTAAAGGAGATGAATGATCCGATGGCCGGGCTGGAAGATCAGGACTTCTGGTCGATTCAGGCTCTGCTTCTCATGTCTTTCTATATGCTGGCCAAATCCAAGCGGAACACTGCTTTTGCGTTGCTGGGCATGGCAGCACGATCTGCGCTCGCGCTTGGCCTCCACAGAGAAGAAGCTATGGTGATATTTAGTGTTGAGGAGCAGAATGAGCGAAAGGATCTTTGGCGATCCATTTTCGTCATGGATCGTCTACTATCTTGTGCCCTAGGTCGCCCAACGGCCATATCGGAAGATGACTGCTCGGGGGATACCCTACATCCTCCTGACCGGGATAACGAGCAGATCTGGACTTACAAGACGAAGACTGTGTACGATTACAACGAGACCGGACCGGCCGCAATCGAAGCGACTGTCCGGAGCTGCAGACAAATTGGCATTATTTTGAAGAAGGTTTACCAAAAGCGCAAGATCAGCACTCAGCTTGCACAAGAGATTTCGGATGTTTGTCAAACATGGCCGCGGTCACTCACACCCATATTGCAGTGGCGACAAGCACCGAACGCGTCGCCTAGCCAAGGTGTCGCCATACTGCACGTAAACCTCTTCTACTGCCATTCCGTCATTCTACTTACTCGCCCCTTCTTGGTGTACCTGCTCAACAAAGAAACGCAAGTACACGGCGGCCAGGCTGGGACAAGACGGGCACGTCCCTTGAACAGGATTGAAAAATTTGGTGAGGCCTGTGTCATCTCTTCAGTACACACAACACTGTTGGTACAAAATGCGTTTGAAGCGGGACATTTGTCTCGACGAAACCCGGCCATCATCTACTTTCTCTTTGCTGCCACACTCGTCATCCTCGCGAGCGATTTTGCCGGGTTGTACAAGATCGAGAAGACGAACCAGTGCGCAGTGAACGCGATCAGCATAATGAAATACTGTGCGGACAGCGACCAACAGGCGGCCCGCTTGGTCTACATTCTGACTTCTTTCCACGATGTGGTAGTGCAGGAGCGACTGCGGCCGAGACAGTCGCTGACGAACGGATTGACATTGCCGAGCATAGCGTTGCATCTCTATGGTGTGCAGATGGCGCAACAGCAGCATCAAGATGCCAGTGCGAAGCTCAGTGGCCTTCCGCAAGCCATAGATCCCCTAGACGCGGCACCGCGTTTGCACCAAGTGCCGATACACATATATCCTGGCATGCAGACAGCGCCGCTTGACGAAGGCACGACGGATTACCAAGCGGTAGAAGAAGTGCAGCATCAAGAGACGCAGTGCCAGAGTGACGCTGAGCATGTTTACGCCCTCACAGATCAGGAGTTTATGCTTCTGAACCAAGAGCTGCCCCTAGATATGTCACCCTTCATGTCACGTTAGCGTAGTATGAGTAGAGAGTACACGAATCCATAGGTGTAAATGTAATGATATTTTTGTCTGTCCAAATTCAACCGGGGTATACCAAAGACAACCTTCGCACCCTAACTCCTTGTTCGTATGCGCAACATTGTCTAATTTTCTCGCCACTCTTTTGCACACTGGGTACACTGGAGATGTGTCAGCACTGAGTCCATGGTAGCTGCGGTTGTGTGCCAAACCTTGTAAAAAGTCGTCATGGGCTCATCAGCACTGCGAATTTGCAGCTGGAACCAGTAGGCCTCGTGGTTTGTGCACTTTTCGTTTGGACATTGAACTGCACAGGCGTCAGTGGCTGTATGAAAAAAATTATGCAGGGTGACTGTGACGTACTCTCGGCCTTGTCGACATTTTTCCAGGCGTCCTTTCCTCCAATGATATCCTCGATTTCCTTCTTCTTCAGGTACTTGCGCTCATAGTAGCGCCTGTCGATGACGAAGTGGTAGGGACATGTAAGGCACACGAAGCGGTTCTGTCCGACAAAGTCTGCCGTCATAGGGTCGTCGGGCGGGATCTGGGAGACGCGCAGCATATTACTGCATGTTGGGCAGACTACGAGCGCGGTTAGTTTGGCCGCGGCTGAAGGGGCACGCGTGGTCACGAGGTGCGAATATCGACGGGGGTCAAGGATATAGTTAGCACGTACAGAGCAACATGTCGGGCAGAGCAGACGTTGAGTTTTGTCTGTCAGATGCTGGATGGAGCATTCAAAAATACGGCGGGTCTAATAACTCTCCACTAGGCCTGCGATAGGCAAAGTGCGGGGGGGGTCCCATGGTACAGTACATACGGTGGACTAGTGAGCAGTTTCGGGCAGCCCATCGTGCCCATGTAATTTTGTGGCGACGCGCGCACTTGCTGCTGGGTAAACCGGCTGTCTCAGATTGGGGGCTTATGCACGCTGGCCGCCGCAAGGGGACTTGACTGCCTACTACGCTACCCACGCACCCACGCACCCACGCTATCACGCTATTACGCTTCTTCCTCACCACGCTTTCAAGCCAGAGCAGAGATACACAACTCGCCCGCACTTTCTCACCGCCTCGACCCAGATCTGCTTTCCGTTAGCACCTCCGAATACCCCGCCAAACAAGTCGACGAAAACACACACGGTTACTTGACGGCCCATTCCCCCCGTTAGGCTGCTGTCGACACACGCAGACAAACGCACAATGGCCGACGAAGAGGTACTTGGGTGCACACGTCACATCGCCCGTGTTGCCAATACTGACGGGCATGCAGGGAGCGTCGCCGCGCGAACTTGTCCTAGAAGCCTGCCGACGCAACAACACTGAACTCCTCGAAGAAACACTCAAGACTCTTGCAGACGCGGCCTCAAAGTCGGGAAAGAAGGCCGAAGAGTATGTAGCCGAGATATTGAACAATGCACGTGACGGTGTTGGCAACGGCTGTCTTCACGTAGCCGCGACCTTCGGAAGCTGTAAGTACCCGGCAATTGGACTGCCCGGCTGTGTCACTCTGGCCTAGAGGGAAAGCGCTGACCAGCTGCCCAGACGAAGTCATCGACATGCTCCTGGATCAAGAAGGCCTCGAAATCGACGAAATCGACCGCATGGAGCAAGACACTCCCCTCCACAAAGCCGTACGCTACGTCAACTCACTCGAGAAAGCCATCTGGCCCCACGGGCACGAGATTGTGGCCATGTTGCTCGACGCAGGCTGCGACCCTCGGATACGGAACAAGGCGAAGCTCAAGCCCATCGAACTAGCCGACCCCAGGAATACCGATCTGCGGACTATGTTGCAAAAGGGCGAGTTCGCCATGATGGCAGGCGGTGACGTGGTCGAGGACGACGATGATGGCCCAACGGGAAGTGGCAGTGATAGCGACTGAGACATGGCACACGAAGCAGCAAGATTTGGGCAAGCATATGGACCTCTGGCTCTAGTGCAGCCAGGCTATCTTCATTGACGCCGTTGATTGACGCAGAGGACCAAGAGTACCTCTCGTGGCCGGCGCGTATGGTGCGAACAGGACTGAATGCATACATGGAATCGGCCTTGAATCGGCCTTGGAAGCTATCTGTCGTGCTATGATGCAAGCACCCAATCACTCTTCCCATGACATGTATCACACCCAACACTGGGCATGCATAACACCACCCACAAAGCAGTTGGTGGTCAAAGTGATTCCGCACACAGTGTAGTTTGTTTGCTAGCTTGTTAGCTACGGCCAGGTCGACGCCCAGCGGGCCGTACTCATTCTTGTTGCTGCGCAAATGTCAGCCGCTGCCTTGGGCCATAGTCGCTATTTCGGATAAGCACAAACCTCGGGCGGCGGCCCCACGGGTCTGACCATCTTTTCAAGCAGCTGCAGCCGTGTCTTCTCGCGCGGCTGTCCGAGTCCGATGCTCATGTACTGCAGCAGCGGTGGGTGGCCAACGTAGCTTGACAGAGAGTCGCGCGCAATGTTCGATGTCCATTCGTGCTTGGTCGTGTCTGCGCTGCCGATTCCGATGTAACGCGCCTGTAGCGCCTCGAGTTGTTGTTGTGCGCGGAGTTTGTCGGCCATGATGTCGTTATGGATTACGTTGGGCTATTAATGGTGGCCAAGGTGGTTGGTTGCAGCTGACCATCAGCGCTCAATCGCGACCGCGGAGGTGCTGCCACTACTGCGGAAATTCCGGCTTAGTCATGCCACTGCAGCAGTCTTGGCAGGTGCATCATCACAGCAATCCCCAGCACTAGTGCCAGCAATCCCCCATCTATCCCACCCCTCACGTGCCGTATCGTGACTCTGTGAGTCGCACTGAGAACCCAGAGCAAACATGGCCAGCCGAGACACCGTCATGAGCAACGCGCCGCTCACACCACGCGACGAACCCGAACTCACCTCGCCCATGGTCGACTTCTCGCCCGCTACTGTCCCCTACGACGAGAGTTTTGAAAACAATCTCATGGACCTCATCCTCAACCCCCCACCCCAGCAGCCCGAGCCCCGAAAACAAACCCAGGACGTGCCTACCATTTCTGCATCGCAACTCCCCATCTCACTCTCGTCCAACCTACGCACGCACCCCTCTGCCATACCTGGTCTATACCTCACACACGTAAACGGTTATCACACTGGTGGTCCCGGCCCTGCACCACAAAGAGTGCAGGAATACGCAGACCGCTTCATACAGCAGCATGGCATTGAGGATGCGGGGCAGTTGGAGAGAGTGGTCGAGGACAAGATACGAATAAAGCTGCAGGAGGCCAAGGAACGTATGGGGAAGAGGAAGGAGATTGCAGAGAAAAATCGAGGGATTGAGAGGGAGTTGGAGAATTTGAGATTGCAGCGGAGTGCTGAGTTGAGGGTTATGGAGAGGGTCAAGGGCAAGAGGGCGTGAGGAAGTGTGAGCTTTGCTGCGAACGGGCAACTTGCGGAGAGTCTGCGAGGTAAGAGGACGATGCGGACAAGTGGAATATGATACCCGGCATTTGGCATGTCATGATAACGGAGGCGCAACATCGCTGTCTAGGGAACACAAACAGACGGATATCTTTTATGTGAGGCTAGAAGGGCAATACTATAGACTAGGGTGCCGCGAACTGTGCGTTGAGCATGTTGGGGAGGTGAACTTTTGCAATACATTTTCAATCAACTCTCTACACTATAATCACGGTTTCTATACAGATGTATCCTCACTAAAACTAAGCATATCAATAATCTCTATCGCAAAGAGGGGGAAATATCCACCTTTACCCTACCCGATAGGATAGTCGATCATGTCATGCATAGTGCCCTCTGCCTATCTATGCGACCGACCCGAGCGATGCGCAAAGAAAAGCCATGGCCAATAGGACGTCAGAGTCTGGCAGTGATAATCACTGCAAACGCCACTTACAGGGACGTGAATCACTTAATACATTGCACAACGAGGTTTGGGTTCTTCGATCGTCATTTGCCGCGTGTCGTTTGCCTGTAACATTCATAATTGGAATGCAAGTGCAAGGGGCGGATGACGATGTGGTGCGGGAAAGGTCAATCGGTGGGAGAGACTGCGGGGGTGGATACGCGACTTTGTACTTTTCTCATTTTTCCACATGTTCGAGTCTTTTTCTTCTTTGCTGTGAGCAAACGACGGGATCTGACACGTGAATATTGGTGACTAATTGCGACTTTTCCTCTATGAAAAGAGATAGATGAGTTGGTGTCGGATACGTAGTGTGCAAACCAATCTTCTCTGCATCTAAGGAAGGACCGAGGCGACACACGACACAGCATCGCGGAGCCAGACTGCTTCCCTCCCCCGCGTGTGGCGCTGGCACGACACACGACACCCTCACAAAACATCCACCATGGCAGACACAATGAGCAGCCTGGCCTGGAGTGGCTTCAAGTTGACCTTTGGATTAGTCAGCTTCTTCGGGGCGTGGGCAATGGCCGTGGTCAAAAACGGTGCGCTTTGGGCAAAAGACACCGAGGAAGAGAAAAAAGAACTGGCTGCTGCCCAAGAAAGATTTTGGAGTTTGGACAGGGAGCCTCTTCCAGGTTTCAGGCACGCCTTCTTCAGAACGAGCAGTGGCGCGAAGCTGCATTATGTTGTGAACGCGCGAGAGGAAGCAGAGGCAAAGAATCTGGTGATTTTCATTCATGGTGTGTGAGGGAAGTCTGGACCAGGATATCTTCCTTTTTACTAAAATGAGCCAGGCTTTCCCGACTCGTATCTCATCTGGAGGCACATGCTTCAAGCCACTTCGTTCCATGACACTACTCTTGTCGCCATCGATCTTCCTGGCTATGGCGGCTCAGACAGCCTGCCCGCGTACGGTCCAAATGAGATGCTGGGAGCTTTGACCGAGCTTATCATCGACGTACGAGAGAAATATCTGCAGGAAGAGAAGAAAGCAGTCATTGCAACACACGACTGGGGTGCGGTTATTGGTGCAAGACTTGCTTCCGAGGCTCATGTCCTTGCGGATCACTGGATCATCACAGGCGGCGTCATTCCCGGTCTTCAGGCTTCTAATGCAAAGAACAGGATGCTACTGGCAAAGCAAATGCTACGGACTTGGCTTCACTCACCACTCAATACGCGTTTGTTGAAGAACGGCTTACATGCACTGGGCCCTGTAGCCAGCCAATTTCGCCGCTCTTTTTACATCTTTGTCTTCCACCTACCATGGCCTCTGAGCAATGTATTCGCAACATTCGGCAACTACTGGTTCCTACGCATTCTCCACACTTTCGGCAAAGGACCTGCGAACAAACCCAAAAACTTTACTACACTGAATCCCGTCGAAGCTGCAGAAGCAATGGCAATCTCCACTGGTCCTGCAATAGCACAACTAGATGCTTCGAATGGCAAGCATGAAGGGGGATATGGCGATTCTGTAAAAGCAAGGGCGGGCGACAGAGGCATGTCGGAGAAGATTCGCATCTACCGCGAAGATCTCTTCGCTGGGAAGTGGGAAAAGTCTCTCGAGGTAACCGTTGCACTATACAACATCTCCACCAGTTCCACCGCCGCACAGTCGTCAGGCCCATTGTCCAACACGGCACCAAAAGGTGCGCTGAAAGCTCCCGCCACTCTCTTCATGGGACAATATGAGCCGGCTTTTGATCAGAGACTGTCACTAGATAATGCGCGCGATTACCTTGTCAAGGGCAGTCAGGTGGTCATCGTCAAGGGAGTGGGTCACTGGTAAGTACAGTGAAAGGGGGGAGGGGCAATTTTACAACTACTTGACATGCTAACTTTCAATAGGCTGCAGATCGAGCAGGTCGGACGACGCGCTCTGGAGAAGACCATACGATGGGCTTTGCGTGATGGTGGTGCGAATGAAACGATGCCCTTCGAGGCGATGAGTGATGTTCGGGTGCTAGAGGCTTTGTAGGGTCCTTTACTAGTAATCAAAGGGCTTGTGTGCAGGAAGGACATGCATAAAATGTGCGCGAGACAACGAGGACGGAGAATTAGCATCTTGTGAGAAAACGAGGCAGTGAGATGATGACTTGTGTAGTAGGCTTTACGATAGTCCATGAGCTGTTAAGCTGTGCGCCCCTTTCTTCTTCTTCTTTTCAGCACCTCCGTGTCGTATGTGTCGTTGAAAAGTTCAAGTGTCCCTATGAAATCATGTCTATACTACCTTTCCAAAATCCCGGACAAAACTATATAATATTCGTAGACAAAACTGCTTGCTTGTTAAACCGAGCTTCCCAAATTGCGGTCATTTAGATTGAATCCCCCGTCATACCCAATGCTTTACTCCCACAGGATACTTTTAAAAAAAAACCAATGACTCCCCACAACGACCGTTATCATCAAGCAGACAAAGTACTTGTTTCAAACATTATTGGCCTATATATCTGCTGGCTTGAGCAGCTAGAGATTGGTCTTTTGCTGGGCGACAGTCTTGCTTGGGGCGCGCAAGTGTGATGACTTGTGATAGATTACCGGACCAAGTGCCTCTAGGCACTCTAACTACTCAACACCACTCCTCTACCTTTGTTGAAGAGAAAAGCTGGAGAATGGGACGCGTGGCCACATTTCGAGAGTCCTAAATGGTAATGCAACTGACGCTGATTTCGTTTAACGGTTCTGGCGATTCGCGCAATGCAGAACGTCGCATTGACTATAGGTATTATCCTAGTAAGTCATTGCTTCGCTACTTCAAGTATGTGCCTATACCTATTGTGCTTCGTCATCGAGGGTAAGCTCTACTATGCCGTCTGTAGTGTGCACCACTGGCCGTATCATCCAGCGCACAGCCGCCATGCTGATTAAACCAGCCCCCATTGCCAGTGAGGCGATGTGCGGCTTAGGCATCTCTTCAAGTACATCGTGTTCGTTCGATTGGAGGCTCGAGGATTTGACGTTGCGCGAATAGAAAACGCGAGAGGACGGAAAGGATATGTATGTGCTTAGACGAAAAAAGCGGGGATTGAGTGTATCCGTCTTTGATGTAATACTATTCGCGCGCTGTCTTTTTATCTTCTGTGGGATGGACTCGTGAATTCGCGCAATGTCACTGTGTCTCTTTGGACCAGGAGTTGACTTCTTTCCCTGTACATCTTTCTTTTTCGGACCAGCTGGGACAACTGGCGGGTTGTTATCAGCGACAAACGGGCTGACAGATGCAACATCGAGGTCCATGACGCATGGCTGCCAGCTCTCGTTGAACTCCACCGGTTCGAATGATGCACCTTTGTTACGCATGAAACTCTGTTCGATAACACCGCTACCACGCAGTAACCCAGGCTGGGAAGCCCCATGAAAGTTATGCAGATGCTGAAGGAAAGCATCTTCAGATGTATAGAACTCCTGATTACAAGAACGATATCGATGATAATTCTGTGCATGCTCAACGTGAAATGCTCGATATCCTGCCCCGCAAAGGTGACAATGGTGTGCTTTTGCAGAGGGGAAGTCCTGGCAGAGAGGCGGCCCTACATTCTCGGCTGCGACATCATCGAAGCTGCGCAAGAACCTGCAACTCCAGACACGACAATGGGAGTGCTTATTCATTTCCTTGATATCTGTGAAAACTTTCTGGCAGTACCGGCAACGAAACGATTCGTAGGGTGATGCAGAGTAGAGATTCTCTAGGTGATTCTCCTTGCGTTCACTCCACCAGACAGCACGATCAAGTTCACGGGCGATGAGATGCTCGGCGACGTGCTCACATCTTTCGGGCCAGTCGTTTGATTTCTTTCCACAGAAACCACAATGAAGCATAGGATCATCGGGCTTCATCGGTGCACCAAATCGCCGCCACTTCATTGCAAGGTCTTTGCAGCCGAAGTTTTGACCCTCGGCAGCCAAGAGTCGAGCTTGACAGCCTACTCTGACAGACGGATGTTTAACATTGCCAAAGTGAACGTGATGTAAGTGTTGGATGAAATGGTCTCTGCGATAGAAGGTTCGTTGGGATTCGGGCTTGCTCCGGCATTTTTGATACTTATGGCCAGCCATATGGGTGGCGTCTGGTTGCGAGTGACCACAAAAGGGACAAGCTTCGATCGCAGCTGAGGGTTTCGTGTCGCAACAGATCCAGGTTGTCCGAAGGGCGTGGACGGAATCTTCATGGCGAATCCACTCGTACTTGGTCTTGAATGCTCGAGGACAGAACGTGCAGAAGAATGGTAGGTCTTTTTGAGGTTCTCCAGCGCTGTTGACACCATTGATAGCCTGTCGGGGTGATTCTTTCCATGCCATGCGGCGTCGACCTCGTCTTCTGTCTCGACCGAATGATGATATGTTACTGCGACTTCCACTTGAAGATACAGTGTATGTTGTCGTCGCTGTTCCTTCAGATGAAGCGATTGACGTAATGGCTGAGCCTCTCCTGCCTTGTCTTGAGTCGGACCACGCATCGTATAGGCTACTTTCGCCGAGCAAACCATCCTCAATTGCTGCTTGTACTGCAGATAATTCAACCGCCTCCTCCTGATAGGACTGGGCAAGGTATAGCGCCAAGGGCGGTTGAGGTGGCTGTGTAATGCCATCGGCTTGTTTGTCTAGGGTGTCTAGACTGTCCTTTGATAGCTTGGTTCTCAGCATGGGAGTGAAAGCATCTGGAGCATCCCGCATAGCAGGTTGAGGATCTAGATCAATAAGTAAAGCCAACGATAAAGCGTTACTACCAAGCGCTCACCTCCGCCCTTCTTTCGCGCTCGAGTGTTATTGAACCAATTGCGAACCTTCTTCACATCGAGATTGGCTTGGTGGGCAATGATGTCCATTTCCCAGTTATGGGGGTATGGGTTAGCAGCGAATTCATCTTCCAGTATCTGTTTGGCTTCAAGTGGGATGCGACTTTGGGGTCCTTTGCGCTTCGCGGATGCCGGCTTCCAGCTTGAATTAGAGGCCTGACGAAGTGGTGCAACAGGTCTAGCGGATGGTACTTCAACATCAAGTATGGTGGTCGTTTCGGCTACTGATCGGCCGTGTGGCGGGGGAGAAGACACAAGCCGTACGTCCATGGTACCAATCAGGTCACCTTCATCATCGTCACAACGAACGGCTGGTTCTGCAGGTGTGATTAATGATGAAGAAGGTGCGGTTGCGGGTATTGGCTCATCACAATGAGACATATAGTCCATTTTAGGCGTATAATCATCCACCCGCCATTCGCAATCTGCTCTCGTGGTCACAATTGCATCTTCCAGGGGCAATGTCAAGTGCTCTTCGTAACTGAACATTGGCCATTGCTGGTTATCCCGCTCAATTGAAGACTTTTGTGAGGCATTGTATATACGTGTATCGAGAAACTGATCAGGATCTAGGTAAGCAGTGGTGGTTGTGGGGTCCGCAGCCCAATCCATGGTCGCAGCGTGGTCTGTGAGAAACAAAGGCTTATACTTCTCCTCGACTGCACTGCACGTTGGTTCAAGTCCAGCATCATCGTCAAGAGCAGCAAAATCGAAGAAATCGTCCATCTTTTCGAGCGCGTTTGTGTCCATTTTGGCGCGTCTGGACAAGGTCCGGAAGTGACTTATCCGGGAGAGCAATAGTCGGGCAAGCGTAAATTGATAGATGTTGGAGAGATAGATGCGTCTCTAAGAGGTGGACGTCGCATGACAGGCCCTAGCCGTCACCTTGATGACAGAGAGGTAAGAGTTGGCGGTTGATGAACTGGGTGCGAGCGGCGGTTCTAGGCAGCGAACGCTAGTCATGTCAGCCGCACCCTCAGCCTGTGATAGAGAGTATAAGCCCTAGTGCATGTATACGTCCGGTTTCAGGAGTGTACAGTACGTTTATGGTAGGATCATGTATACGTCTACATAGGTGCATGTGTAAGTAGGTTTGGTGTTGGTAGCGACCATGTCGTCCGCATCTGCCCGCGTGCCGCATCTAGGCCGGGAAGGCGCCGCTAACCATCTCCGTTAGCGTTGGTTGGTCTTCGACCCGCAGAAAAGTTCAACCCACCCGAAAAGCTCACGACACGAGCGACAAGCAACTTCTCGCAAATTGATCGCATTCAGCAACCACAATGGCAGCCGAGGTTCAACTTTTGCAGCCCCTCAAGCTGCCGAAAGGCCCTTCTACGCTCACATCAGAGCAAAAATACTGGAATTCCTTCGCCTCAGAGCTGCGACTCGACCCTTCGCAGCATTCATCGCCCGTAACCCACATCTCAATACCGCCGCCTCAGCCTGCAAACGTCCCTTCTGCCACGCAAGACCTCTTTGCTGTGACCACGGGATCGCGCGTGCAGATTTTCTCCACCAAAACCCGGAAAGTGGTCAAGACAATATCGCGCTTCGGGGTTGACGACATTGCGCGTTCGGGCAACATTCGGCGCGATGGCAGGATCTTGGTCGCCGGAGGAGATACTGGTGTCATACAGGCTTTCGATGTGAAAAGCAGAGCGATTTTGAAGACATGGAAAGAGCACAAGCAGCCAGTGTGGGTCACGCAATGGCACCCAACCGACCTGACGGGTCTCATGAGTTGTTCAGACGACAGAACCGTGCGATTATGGGATCTGCCGAGCGAAAAGAGTGTGATGAAGTTTGATGGGCATCACGATTATGTGCGCAGCGGCACCTTTATGCCTGCACAAAGCGGACTGTTGGTATCTGGAAGTTACGACGCGACAGTACGACTCTGGGATTCACGAGTTGGCGGCAAAGCAGTCATGGTGTTCAAACACGCAGCGCCAGTCGAAACCGTCCTGCCTATGCCCTCTGGAACTGCCGTTCTCGCATCTTCAGACAACGTGATCAGTGTTCTCGACATTGTAGCTGCGAAGCCGATCCACATGCTGCGCAATCATCAGAAGACTGTCACTGCGCTTTCGCTAGCAAACAACGGCGAACGTCTTCTTTCCGGTGCCTTGGACGGCCATGTCAAGGTCTTCGAAACCACCGGCTGGAATGTCGTGGGTGGATTGAAATATCCCTCGCCAATTCTATCCCTCAACGTTATTCCTAACCAGAAGGAGGACAGGCATATCGCTGTAGGCATGCAATCCGGGCTTCTATCCATCAAAACACATCTTTCAAGCGAGCAAAAGGTTCAGGCTCGAGAGCGAGAAAAGGAGATGAAAGCGCTCATGGAAGGCACAATCGAGGAGTATGACAAGAGCAAGAAGAGAAAGCGCGGAAAAGGCTGGGAAAAGCGACTTCGTGGCAAAGACTTCACAGGCGAAAGCGCTGATATCGTCATCGAGGGCAATGCGCGAGGCAAGATTACTACTGGACAACCGTGGGCGCATGCGCTACGAAAGGGCATGTACGCCCAAGCCCTCGACATAGTTCTCGAATCAAAAGTATGTGTCCACATGTCCGATTTTCCAGAACCACATGCTGACAATCACTCTAGGAGGGCAACGCACGCAGCCAATCTCTTACTCTCCTAACGGCCTTGCGCCACCGCTCCGCGCTCCGCGCGGCCCTGAGCAATCGCGACTCAGTAACGCTGCAACCCATTCTCCGCTGGTGTATCAAGAACATTTCAGACTACCGCATCACACGCTTGACTACCGACGTCGCGCTCGTGGTCCTGGATCTGTATGCAGACCAGTTGGGCAGGAGCGAGGAGGTGGATGATCTAATCTTGGCGCTCATGCAGAGAGTCAAGGTTACTGTTGAGGCTAGCCAGGATGCATGGAAGGTGAGGGGAATGCTGGACATGCTTGTTAGTAGTGTTGGAGCAGTTGAGGGTGTAGAAGCGTGAGGAAGGGCAAGTGAGACTTGATTGCATAGCGATGGCGTTTTGGATTTGTTCACTGTTGCTAGAAAAAGTTGGAGTGACACCATGTACGGTTATGTAGCGTAGGGGGAGAGATAGCCGGATAAAGCACTTGGTTTGCTTTGGATGATGGGCACGGAACTGGATGCATGTCGCTTGAAATGGTATATTGTACAAGCCAGTTCTTTGCCGGCTATATGCTACACACGAATCTCGACCAGTTGGCTACCACAGACAGTACTGCCGTTGTGAAGTGACGGGCCGGTCGGGGAGGGCAACCCAGAGTTTGCGGTTGTCACGTTTCTTCTTGATCTCATCTGAGATGCGCATGCGCGTCTTCTCCTCCTTGAGCAACACGGAGAAGCCTGGTGGGCGTTAGTAACCATTTTGCATCCTTTACATTGCCACAAAGGCCAGGCATGCGCCCGATAATGACCGAAAAAGTAATACTCACTCGTCGTCCGGTGTTTCAACCTGTTCGTCGCACCCCTTGCCCTAAACTCTACACTGCTCCAGCTTGCTCCAGGCCCCACCCATGCTTGATCAATGTAGATCTCGCTAGGATCCCTGACTATCTTTTTGCTCCCATCCTTCAATTGGATCAACGTGTCCTTGTGGAATTGCACCTTAGGCTCCTTGTTCGCTATGTCACTCTTGTCCTCTGACGTCTGGTAGTCCCATATGTCCTTCGGCCTGCCTGCATCCGTGGCATTTCTTTGTTTCTCCCAACGCGCAACAGCCATCGATTCGCCAGCGAGACCCAGACCACGAGCAGCAATGGCTTCGTTTTGTGCGATCTCGAGGCCCTTGATGACATCACGGGCAACCTTTTTCTTGGAGAAACGAAGTTGGACCAGGGCCTCAGAAACAGTCTTGCCAGCAATTTGGTTGACAACCTTCTGCAACTTCTTGGTCGAGGTAGGGAGGAAGTGCGACTTGTAGAGGGATTCGCGCTCGGTGCGGGCCAGTTTCTGTGCTTTGGTCATGCGGCCGTGGCGCTTGACGCTGGCAATGACGAGCCTGCGTTCAAGGCGCTTACGGGCCTCAGGGTTAGGGTCAAGGGTCATGTCCATAAGCGCCTTTTGCTCCTCCTTCTTCGCTTCCTCTTGCCGTTGCTTGTGCTGCTCTTTGAGGGCTTTCTTTTGCTCCGGACTCATATCGTCCCGCCATTCGGGGATTTCGCGCTCGGGGAGAAGGAATGAAGATGGGCTGAGTGAGAGACCTCCCTGGCGTGGTGCGGGCGGCTTTCGGGTAGCCTGGTGGTTTTCCTTCGCTTTCTTCCTCAGATATCGCTCCAGGATGGGGTTACTAATGTCGTCATTGCCGTTGTTCTTTGCCTTCCCGGAAGAAATGTCCCTGTGCACACCAATGGGGAGAAGTGCAGAAGATAGCGGGCGCGGTCGAGGGTGGAGGGCTTGGAGGGCTGTATGGCGTTAGGACGTGTACTGAGTGCTGCGGCGACAGGAAGGAGCTTCGGCAGGTGCTATGAAGAAGCTGTGCAACTGCATACCTGACTGTGCAAGCCGGCCCGAGGCTATGCGAGCGGTCATGGTGATGCTCGACGCCGCAATGGGTGTTGCGGCGTTGGTGGTGCCAGTGTGCCAGTGTGCCAGTGCAGTGACTTGGATGGGAATTTCTGTGGTTGCGGCGAAAGGCTCCGCGCTTGCAGGGGGTGGGGAGTCTCGGCAGATCTCCGTGAGCCAGACGCAACGATCAGCTCAGAAGAAAGGCGCAGAAGTGGCTTCGTCCCGCCTCTGTCTAGACCATCGCCTTCGAGCAGTGCGGCACGCTGGACGCGATTTGTGGCGACGCGTCAAACCTCACGAGCATACATTGCCCTCGCTCAACTCCTGCTCCTGCTCCGCCGCCTCATGCCGACCCGCATCGCGAGCTGCTGCATCATTACTAGATTAGTTGCGGGCCCAAGCTTGCCTGGTGCACCTAATCACCTAACCACCTTTTCTTGCATACCGGCACAGTAGGCCTTTTCTACCACCCAGCGCCGACGACATCTTGCCCCATCACACTCGTTATTCCGTCGCCTCGCGCATCCGATCCAGTTCCTCGCGCAAATCGCCCGACTTCGTCCCATGCCGTGCGCAACGAGAAATTCGATGCCTCATAGTCCCCGTAATTCGCGACCGTAGATCGAGACCATCGGCCGACGTCCAGCGCACGTGAAGCACTCGAGCGACCTCAAGTCCTGATCGCATCTAAGCCACAAGAGCAGGAAGGCAGTATCTGTCTGTACACGTTATACACGTCCATCACCATGGACATCAACTCGCTGCTCTCGCCATCGGACTCGCCTGCGGGCACCCCTACTCCACAGCCCGCGCCCACTGCCCCGTCGCCATCCTTGATACAATCCCCGGTCAAGCGTACGCGACGCCAGATACCATCGCGAACACCATCGGGCCTGAGCCAGCAGGTTCTGTCTTCCCCGCAGTCACACTCGGCTTTGCAGCAACGAGTGCCTTCGCCGGGCTACGCCCACATCGCGAATGGCGCCAGAGCGATACACACGACAATTAACACGGCGCAACAAGCCGCTTCGCCCCGTGGTGCGCGCCTAACTCCGCCGAATGCTACGTATCGGCAGACGTCCACGCCCGGCATGGATACACTTGCAGGTAGGTGCCAATTTCTTTAGAGTTTGCAGTCCAGCTTGCAGACCGACGACCCTATGCGAAATTCACGGCTTGGTATATGCAGGGACAGAAAAAACATGCAGCGGGCAATGATAGAGTGCTAGCTCCATAGGCGGCTACTAACGATTTGCTTAGATCTTGCTAGCATGCAGCAGCAGCAGCAAGCTGCACGCCAGAACTCTGTAGTCCACCAACGACCTGTCACGTAAGTCATCCATCTCCTCTCCCTGCTTTATTCGCATCGCTACGTTTCGAATGTATTCGCGCTTATGGAAATGTCAACCCATAGCCAGCTCTCATTCTCTCTGGGCTAGTTGCGGTGACCGGTGACGTGAGGGCGACGCGCTTGCTCGTGGTCACGGGTTGATGTTGCCTATTCCGGACGCTTGGCTTGATTGCACTTCCATAACACCAACACTGACACCACCTAGTCTCCAACACCTTGGCCAAAATCTCTCTGGCGAATCTGTAGCCAGCATCATGTCGGAAGCCTCGCCGCGACCGCGTAACTTTGCGACACGGTCTCTGGATCAACAACACATTAATTGGCTCAATCAGCTGGACCAGACCCTATTGGAAAATCCTTTCGACTATTATAGCCACGTCTCACTCGTCACTACGCTACACCAAGGCCTGCAAACTCACCTGGCGTCATTCGATGCCGATCCAAACTCATACGAGCTGGTCCAAGCATTGCGTGATGCCTACAAGACCATGTCCGACAAGTACCCATTAGGTGAGCTGCTGTGGCACTACCGGCTAAACGACGAGAAGACTTTGGCGAGGAATGTGGAAGAGCGCATGGGTGTGCTAGAACTACATACGCAGGCGACACAAGATGAGCCCTATAGCGCCAAGCTCTGGGCAGCGTACGGCGAATATGTGAGCTATCTTGTCGCTTGCTCGTGGGAGCAGGTGCCGCCAGAGGAATGGTCCGAAGAAGAGAGGCTCATTGGTCGAGAGCTCTTTCAGCCTCAGTTGCTGTTGGACGTGTTGCAACAGGGCGCAGAGAGGGTCAAGTACAATCTCCAAGAGAGCAATCTCGTGTGGGATCGCTACCTGCAGGTTCTAGAAGAGGACCTAGAACGAGGAGGGTTTAGTCAAGAAAAAGCAATCCGAGTAGCAGCTATCTACAACGAGCGTCTGGGCCAACCACACGCAACATGGGCGAATACTCTGTCAAGATATGCCTCATTCAACTCTCGGTACAGCAAGGGCCCTTCCGATCAAGTCATGGAGGAGGCAGTGCAGAAGAACACACACATCAAGCAGCAATACGCGAATCGCGAAGAGTACGAATTCAGGCTCCTCCAAGCCATCCAGGCCGGCGATCAAGCTGCAGAATACAACGCCATGACCCGGTACCTCAAATGGGAGAAGAGGACCATGGGTATATACAGTTTTCATCTCGTCAATGCGTTGTACGAGCGAGCGACGCTTCGTTTCCCTGTCGATCCATCAATATGGGAGGATCATGTCGAGTTCCTCATCTGGCAAGACAACCGGTCCGTAGACCTGCTCAATGTTTTGGAGCGTGCGACGCGCCACTGCCCTTGGTCGGGCTCATTGTGGTCCCACCGGATTCTTACCCTTGAAGCGGAGAACAAGCCGTTTGAGGATCTTGAGCTCGTCAAGCACACAGCCACCGGATCAGGCCTCCTGGAACACACTGAAATGGACGAGCTCATCAAAGTACAGCTTGCCTGGTGTGGCTACCTGCGGCGGAGAGCCTTTGATGACCCTAGAGCAACCGAGGACGATGTTGATGTTGCGGAAGTTGGTATCCGATCTGCTTTGGAGTTTGTAAGAGAGGTTGGTATGAAGAAACACGGCAGGGAGTGGACAGACCCGAAGTATCGTCTTGAGCGCACTCACATGAAGTTTTGGCTTCAACGCGGTGACATTGACCAAGCTCGACGGATCCACGAGTCTGTTGTACAGTACCAACAAGACTCGTATGACTTCTGGTATCACTACTACATCCTTGAAGTGCTTCTTTGGGCACCCAACTCGACAAGGACCAAGCAGAACGCGGGCCAAGAGTTACACCCTCCTACCCAGGCCACAGCAGTCCTGGAGCGGGCTATGAAGCGCTTACAGACGATTGACGAACCGGAGCTGCTCATTGACATGTATGTAAGCCATTGCGAACAACACGAGTCAGCCTTGAAAGTCCGAAGCGCCGCAATCGAGCGACGACGAGCTGAGCGAATTGTCTCGGTTCGGAGAGAGAAGGAACGTGCAAGCGCAGCTGCTACAGCCCCACCACAAGACACACCAGAAAGTCAGGTACCGGAAGGCTCATCCAAACGAAAGAGAGAAGATGGCGACAACGAGACGATCATGAAGAAGAGCAAACATGTGGACAACGAGGGCGCTAGTACCGTGACCAACAGTCAAGAAAGGATTACAAGCGAGGCACCTTCGGAGGTTCGCTCAACAGAGCCCAAAAGGGATCGCGAACACACCTCGATCATCGTGAAGAAACTACCTATGGGCACGACACAAACACGGATACGTCAGTTCTTCACTGACGCGGGTACCGTTCGGAATCTCACAATGAAGGAAGAGAAGGAAAGTTTGACGGCCATCGTAGAGTTTGAATCGCCCGAAGAAGCCGATTATGCTCTGACTAAAGAGGCGAAAGGCTTCGAGGGCCACAACATCTCCATCGAGCGTGGTCAAAGCACTACTGTGTACGTTACCAACTATCCTGCGCATGCCGACGAGACGTGGCTACGGCAACTCTACAGTCCCTTTGGAGAAATTGTGGGCATCCGATTTCCGTCGCTCAAATTCGATGCGCACCGTCGGTTCTGCTATGTGCAATTCGCTTCAGCCGGTGAAGCTGTTGCAGCGACGCAGCTTGACGGTACTGACATCGAAGGCATGAAGCTCATTTCAAAGATATCTGATCCCAACGCCAAGAAGAAGCGTGATGGCGCTACCGCTGAAGGTCGTGAGGTATACATATGGCATCTCAACTTCAAAATCAAGGAGCGAGAAATCAAGGAGGTTTTCGCGAAGTTTGGCAAGATCGAAAGGACCAAGCTGCCTATTATCAAGTCTATAGGTAACAACAAGGGCTTCTGTTATGTCGTTTACGAAACAAAAGAGAGCGCTGATGCTGCTGTGGCGGAAATGCACGAAAAAGAGATGTGGGGTCTTAACCTTAAGGTGGAGATTGCGAGTGACCGTCCCGCCGCCAAACCAAAAATTCATTCGACATTAGAGAACCCGGGAACATCGCCACGCGAGGCAACTCCTGGAGAAATTGAGCCCGTTGCAGATGCCAACATCAGGCCTGCGTCTTTCTTGGACCGCTCCATCGCAATCCTCAACCTGCCCGACACTGTCCCGGACGCACGCATCAAGCCGCTCGTGGAACCGTATGGGTTCAAAAGGATTAAGTTGGAGCCACAGCACGGTGGAGCTATCATCGAGTTCACGACCGTCGAAGGAGCCGGCAAAGCGCAGTTTGCACTATCAGGAAAAGACTTTGAAGGAAGGAAACTTCGAATTGGAACGGTCCAGGAACTTAACAAGCAAAAAGGGGAGTGGAAGGCAAGCAACAGCTTCATGCAGCCACGCATCAGCCGACCTACAGCTGCCCGTGGTGGACGAGGAAGAGGAAAGCCGGGACTTGGTCGGCCAATGATACCCAAAGGTGCTGTGACGACCAACGGCGAACTAAAAAGCAACGCAGACTTCCGTGCGCAATTCTTGAAGGCACCCGCAAAGGACTCAGCCGAAGATGAAGCCAAGATGGAAGAGTAATGGTAGAGGTGCAAGGAAGTACAGATGCATTTTCCAAGGTCCATATAGGATCGGATTTATCAATCATGAATCGGGGTTTTCAACGGCCATTGGAAGGGGTTCAACTGCATACATTGGGCGTTTGGGGAAATGTTTCTGTCCTCGGGATCGAAGCTGGCACGGGCTGGAAATCGATTCGCTCATCTCTTTCCTCATTGTGCTGAGCACTTTGTGTGTATGTAGTATAATATAATGGGAGCGAATACGTCTTCTGCTCCATGCACTGCAAATGTCCGTGCGTTTGTGTAAATTTGGTCAGCCATTTATCATGCAGGGAAACGTGCTCGTCGCGCGTAGTACCCGCCGTCAAACTGCGTAGTACGTTAGTATGTTGGAATGATGCATAATTCGATTACAATCATTTTGGGTTTGACAATTTGTATTGACAGAACAGACTATGACAACTGAACATTTTCGACGTAGCCGCGCATAGTCACGTGGTATACGATTCAATTGAAGTAAAAGTGCACTCGAGTAGTCAAGCAGAAAAGAAAAGGTAAAAGCGTTCGTCATGGCAGGGTCTATATATGCTCAAATCCAAATGCAAATGCAAATCCAACGAAAAAGACAAGAGAAGAAATCTATAGTTTGCTATTCCATCTTTCAAGTTGTCAGACTAGGATCCCAAGCTGGATCCAAAATATCTGCATTGAACCAATCCAGCGATGGCTGCGACTGGAACAACTGCCACATCATGTCGTCGTTCCACGATGACGGCATCATGCCCGTCGATTCATTATTTCCATTCAACATGTCAGGGCCGTTGCTATATGTGAGCATCGAAGGAAAGGGCTCCGGCATCATAGCTGATGTATCCAAGGGTGCTCGTTGCTGCATGGACTCTTGCGGATCCGGGGTACGAACAAGGGGTTTGCAGAGACCGAGGAGCGTGGCGCACAGTCTATGAAGTCGGTGGACGTATCTGTTTTCTGTGACAAGGACGGCGATGACGTCTGTGACATCCTGGAGGAGCTGGAAGTCGCGGGGATCTGAAGTGCCAACTACGTTGCAGAAGACGACGAAGAAAGGGCATAGTGGATAGGAAAGTAAGGACCTAAGTTTGTATTAGTATGGGCGGTTTATTTATTTTTTTACTGCGAAAATGCAGAAGGCTTACCAGGCGAGATAGGGGTCGTAACCCTCGATGAAATGGTCTAGCGTCCGTCCAAGCTGTTCAATCACCTTGACGCATTCGAGAGCCTTGCGTGCGCATTGTAGGCATTCCTCTCGCTCCATGGCATTTGTAGTGACGGTTGGGCTGAGCCGGTAGACGGATGTTAGGGTAGAGTAGTATTTGAACTCCATACCCTTCCAATGGATAAGGGTATCCTGTTTACTCGCCAGTAAATGCACCTCTCGTTCCTGGATTTCGTTAGGTAGATGTACGACATGTATCAGTAGGGAACGGTCTTGCTTACCTTCTCCATGAGCCTATAAACTTCTTGCATCTGCGTTCTTAGCTGAGCAACTTCGCTCTTCAACACTGCTGCTGATCGCTTCACACCCGAATCCAATGTCAAGTCCAAGATCTTGTCGTGTACAGGTATCATCTCCATCATGCTCATGGCATTTTCTTGGCCTCTTAAGAGATCTGCGACACTGATGCGAAGTTTCGGCAGGGAACGCGGCCGAAGCAATAAGAGGCTCATGACGCTATCGAAGAATGCGCAGTTGGCGACTATTATTGTTATTTCCTTATCCGTATCACTTTCTGGTTCCGTCTTGTCGATTAGATGGTACCCGAGGGCTACGAGGGTGCGTGAAGCGTGGGCTGTGAGTTCCCAGCAGCCAACAGGATTGCCGATTATTTGCATCATGATGGCCTAAAGATTTTCAATCAACTGCACACCTTAGACTAGCTTGTGTACAACTTACCCCAGTTAGCAACGCTTGCGCCAGAAGGAGTGATGGTGTGGTCATAAAGCTGATGCTGTCTAGCGCCGTGAGTGCCGCCATGAGGTGGTTATATTCCATTTGCTGGATGTGTTTTTGTACTGCTGCGCTTTTGGGTCCCTGCAACTGGCTTGAATACAAGACGACAGCTGCTTGAAAATGTATTATGACTTTGTACAGATTGAGAGTCTTTTCGTCAGCGGTGCCCTCCATCAAAGCAAGAGCCATTCTCTCCAACGCCGCAGCTGGTACATGGTCGACACTATGATAACGAGCGGCTGAATCACCGAGCTCCTTGAATTCGGCTGGCAAGTCGTTAGTCTGCATGGACTTTGACATGATAGACTAACTTACTACCGAGAATGACGTTGAAGACCTCGCGCGGAGACATGTCCGTTGAAACGTGCATGGACTTGTCAAAAGTACTACGATCCGTCATGTTTGGCGTCGGCGTATGTGACAATCGGTCAACAAAGGACATGGCAGTCTCCAGGACTGAGCGTTGATGCCCGGACAGTAATCCATTGGTAGACAGTTCCTTGGTAATATGTATACGAGCTTCTTGCCCTGCTTGAGGGCTGGTATCAGTGTCCGGAGCAGTCTTCGGAGTTGGCACTTCTATTGAGCTTGTTGTGCGCTGTCGCTTTGCTGGCCGCTCAGAAGGCTCTACAGTACTTGTCACAGCCATCCCGTTCACGACATCATGCTCCATGGACATGCGCGGGCTATGATGTGTGGTACGGACAGAATGCTCCAGAGAAGAAAGCCGCTGTACAAGGGCTTGGATTTTGTCATCACTAATACACAATCAGAGACGAGAGACATAGTGGCGCTTCATTCCTGATGTTGAAGAAAGACATGGTCTTCCAACGTCGTGCCTCACGAGGGGAAAGGATGAATGCATACGTTCGGACTTTTGGTCGCGGAACCCGCTTGTGTCTGTTCCGCAAACACTCAGATTTGGATGCTACGCAGTTTGCGCATGGCTCTTTGCGATCGCATTTGACCTTCATAATGTCAGTATACGATGATACATGCCAAGGGGGTATTATGGTTTGGGTAAAGCGCGACGGACCTTCCGAGCATGGCATAGGTCACATGCGGGTACACCGCCGTGGGAAACCCAATTCTCCTCCGGCATTTCGCTACGGTGAGAATGACAAAGTGGAGTAGGCAGCGACAAGAGTAACGTCCGGCTCCAAGAGGGGGTTATGTTCGGGTGTCTTGGCAACAATTTCCGGAGAAGTGCCGTTCCGAGGCCGAACAGGCACTACCCTCGCAATGCTGACCTCGCTCCCATGATGCACAGGCTCAAACTATGCAATGAATTGGAAATGGCTATTGAGACAAAGTCTCGACAGTAACACGGGGTATACGGTAGCTGTGAGCTCTGATTGGCACCAGTCAGGGGTGTCAGAAAGTCAATTTGATATATATATAGAAGTTACCTCGATGATCGGGCTGCCAAGGAAAGTAATGGAAACATAACACCAGCACCGTTTTCTCACGGCTGCTCCCGAGGGCTAACCCTATTGAGCAGTGGGCTCCCGTTTGTTACCAGGATGTGGGAGGCAGGCTAGGAAGCAGCTGAGGGTGTGAGACGCGTTTGTAGGATAGGATAGGATATGACAAGACGTCTACGGCGCGATGTAATCAAGCTGCAGATAAGTATCAAAGGACAAGGAATATAACAAGACTTGAAAAGGGGTAGGCAGTAAGTAGAATTTTCAAATTGCGCCAACGTCTTGCTTAGCGACGTACGGGAAGTTTGCTTTGTAGTTCTCGAAGCATCAGGGTACAGTCAAAACGTGGGTGGTTTTGGTAGCTATTACCCCATAAGTTCCACAGCGTCGCCTACTAAAGGAGGAAATTTGATGCACACGCCGCGTCATGTGGGATGGTGCAAGTGGCAAAAAGCGTCGACGGCTTCCCGAAGCCGCTCGGTTGGAGGCGGTCATGGGTGTGTACCGGTACCCATGTTTTACTCGTTGTGGGATTGGTACACCTAGTGTTACTATGTATGTACGTCAAGCGTTAGGTGGAATCGCAGTCGGCCTCATGTGACAGCGTGTTATGGTAGGAGTAGGGTAGCGGAAGTGAAAAGTGAAGCTGCTGTGACATTCGATATATGGAATCGAGAGCAAAGGAAGCAGGAAAGCATGGGCTCTTCGCAGCAGCAAGGGGACCTAGTATGTGGCGTTTCTGAGCTCAGAATTGAGGTGAGAATTCATAGTGTAGCAGCGGTTGATCAGGCTGTTTACGTAGCACGGGGCCATGTTTGTGTGCAGTGTGCAGTGTGCAGGTAACGGGCATTGGGTCAGAGAAAGTGCATAGAAGGGGTAGATGCTGCGGGCTCAGGGTGGTTGCCAATCGAGCCGACCGCGCCTTCCCTCAAGCCGCATTCGAGAGGGCGTGCAGCAGGGCCGATGGGCATTGGATGTGCTGGGTGTCGCAACGCATACGGTCAAGTTGATGTGTGCCGAGTTAGTGACTGGCTTGTGCTGATCTGGCTTGCTGTCACCGCTTTTGAATTGTTGTCTGTTTGGAACCTGCAGTGGCTGTGGTAAGGCGGCCCAATCAGATTAGCGAGCCTGGGGCAGCGTGGGGGGCTGGGGGTGTATCGCGATAAGAGGCCGTCGCCGACCATTGCCTGTACCCCCCAGCGACCGGGACCACGGCGTCAGCAACTTGATCCAGCCTGTCCTAAGTCGTACATGGACATTTCCTTTCAGCTTCCAGCAACAGTGCGAGTCGGGGGGGAGCCTTTGCCGGTCGGCATCATGGGTCCGGAATCGGGACGTGTGCCGCAGCTGTGTTGTGACGAAGGCATCTTACAAATAACCTCAGCGGTCGGCTGGTGTGGGGAGGGGGTTGGCTCGTCGCTCTCCAGCAGGCGTACTCTAGAATGCAGCATGGGGGATGGGGGGGGGCACATGCTTCTTGCTGCTGGGCACCTCCTCTGTCCTCCTCTGTCCTCGCCTGTCCTCGCCTGTTCCTCCAAGGCCGCCCTGTGTGCTGCAGGGCATGCGGCTGCACCAGCCCATAGGTACATACGCGCAATACGAGCATACACGCAGCGAGAGAAGACGGTCCTGCGCCGCCCACGCGCGCTTCGTCATTGGCTGCACTCAGCGGGCTGCCGGGCCTGCCTGAGTCTTATCTCTTACTCCTGTCTTCCTACCTTGGCGGCCACCACCCACCCCAAACTCCAGCTTGCACCGCCGCCCGCCGCTGCTCGCAACCCGCACAGCACTGGCACCGTCCCCAGCAATGCCAGGCCTGGCCATCCCTGGCGCGGGAGCTAGGCCCACGGCCAAAAAGAAAGAGTAGTACCTGCACAGGCCACAAGCCCACATGCTGATGGTGCCCACCACTACATTCTCTACCTTGCCCCCCATCCCACCCCAAACTCTTCCTTCACCCACGGGTGCACAGGTCCTGCTTGCTCTTTTTGATTGTGCGACCTTCTGCTCGGATGATATTGTGCGCGCCGCCTGTCTGGGACTGAATGTGAGTAGTCTCTGATTGCCTTATCTTTTGCGCCAGCCCCATATTCTGGTGACTTGCCCGTCTTCTGTATATTAGTCAAGTTTTGCCCAAGCTAAACCGCCTACCTCAGGCTCTTGGTCCGCCTTTCGTCGCGATACGCATATACACGACAGTCTGTTCTTGCAATATACACGGATACTCTCCCTCTCCAGCTTTTCTGTCCATGAGCCGCTCATTAGCAACCCAACACCCACGCCACGACGACCGCCCCAGGGCGACTCCTGATGTTCCATAGCAACACCCAGCCACTTGCCCACCTGCCTGGAGATCCTGCGCCCGGTGGCGAGGCACAGCTCCCACGGGGAGAATGTGCCTTTATTCTCTCCCCATCTGAGAGCAATGGCACCCGCCAGCGCTGCCAATGTCGCAGCTTCTACCCGGACTCAATCATCCGCTCCCGCTGCGGGTGTGGGCATCAGGCTTGGAACCATGAAGCTCAGCCACTATCGACTGTGTCAATTGACGCATACATTGACGCGGTAGAGCAAATGAAGCGGCTGAAGCACGAGGTCAAGCGCTTCGAGATGCTGGAACAACATCTGAAGCAGGAGCTGTTTAGGGAGAGGCTTGCACGAGAAGAGCTGATGAGGACAAATACCGTGGTTCAGGCACGCATGTACGAAAATATGCAGCTCTTGAAGCTCTCCATGGACGACAGGGTTGAGGCCGTAGTGGACCGAACAACAGAGCTCAGCGACCAGATTAAAGTGCAGGGCGAGCGTCTAATCATGGTGGACGAATTTAGCATGGAGCTGGAAAATAGGGTCGATCGAGTCGAGCAGCTAAATGGCCTGTCAAGGGACGCAACTCCTGTTTCCTCAACTCCAAAAGCGCACCTATCACCACACCCCCCTCCGCCAGTTCCACAGCTACCACTAGTGACACAAACACAACACACCCTTGGCCAATTGCCCATTCGAACTGATAAAAAGTATTCCTTATCATGGAATGTCCGCGTCATCTTTGTGCCCCGCAAGTCTCAGAGGTACGCCTACGACCCTGATAGCAACGGCTATCGACGATGTGCATCGCGCAAGCTCCAACAAAACCTCGAGTTTCCAAGCCAAGACAGCTCTTGCTTCGCGAATGGCATCGAGACTGCCTTTAAGGGCTTGTTACGTGGCAGACCGTGGATGCCAATGACGGGCCATCGTCCTGCCGATGAGCCATTTGGTCGCATGGCCCTCATGCTTCTACCACCAGACCTGATTTACCGGGACGTTTGGGACTACCCCTTTCTTGAGGACCATTGTATCGCGCACGACAAGATGCAGGGCGACGTTCTCTACATTACCCTGCAATACGAGGACGTCACTTGGAACGAGATTCGATTCCTACCTCCAGTGACTAGTGTCGACGACAGTTGCTGGGAACACGATGAAGAGCTTGACGGCACTGCCAAATACAAGAGCTTGGACTCAGAGATTATGTACGATTATCAGGATCCTCCTCCTACTTATTCATCTCGAACTCACTCGATGGCGACTAGGGCGCCTTCGGGACTAGATGTCCTCGCTAATTCAGCTGCTATGCTGACTCCCATCGAGCGTACTCAGACTGTTTCGTCTACCTACTCTTCTAGGTTGAGTTCTCTGAGTCCCCTAGAGCGTGCGCCGACTCAATCTTCAAGTCACTCCAGCCACCCGCGCTTTTCTTCCGAGCGTAGTAGCCTTCGTAGCTTTGACACGGAAACTGATGACGAGCACCGCGACAAGAAGCCCAAGCTGCGAGCGAAACAAAGCATGCCCAATGTCAATGGTGGTACCCATGCCCAGCAACCCATGTACATCTCAGGCCGCTCCAAGCGAAAGATTCCCGTCCGGGAAAAGGGTGTCAAGGAGCCTCTACACTTCAACGTCGCTGGCGTCGCTAAAGGCGGCCTCAATTTCCTGCATCCTCGCTCCTCAAAGGGTAAAGAAGTCGCGCACAACCTATGAGGGTAGCGATGTTTGTTTGCATTCTTTTTTCTATGTACAGTGGTCTTTCATCTATGTTGTGTAGAGGCGTTTTCGAGTAAGAGCCTCGCTTTTAAGGATACCCATTGGCGTTGTATAGTAAGGTCGACTTGGTCGCACCCATTCGCCAAATTGCGAATTTTGTTTCTCTTTTCCAATCCTATGATAGTCCAGCGTGTTACTGGTATCACCAGACATGTAACATCTTTCCTTATTCGACTATAGACAATCTCTGGGAACAATCTCTGTGAACAGGCAGGCCATCTTGCTACTTCCGAGTATGCAATGTGTTAACAACATAGAATTTGCATCAATTTCAGTATACCACGTCATCTCCTATAGTTCTTCTTAATGTTACATATATGTGGTCATTCTGGCAACTATAACCTTTTACACCCACCGCCGTCAACGTCGAGCAAGTATTCATTCTTCTGATCCGGAAAGTTGTCGTGCGCCCAACAAGGGCAAACTCTATTTTCCGTTGTGGAGAAAACGGTGTTCAGCTGAGATGCTGATAGTGTTATCGCCTTTCTTTTCCGCGTCATCATTGCACTACAACTGCGCCTTTGCATGGTTGTAGATATGAAGCAAGGGTGCTGCCTATGACGTGCACTTGTTTATAACCGCTCCGATGTCTGGATATGCTGCTCGCAAACTCTGAAGACACATGCGCTCTTGGGTTAGCGCAAAATTTTGTACACAAAACATCGCCATGTCGTCTGGTGTCTGGCATTGTAGATAAGACCCACCCTGGACGCCATGCGGGGAACCCACTCTGCACTGGACAGTTCCACTTCCACCTTACTCCACAAAGGTTACAACAAAATCCAATCTTGGATGGCACGAGATGCCGTCTATTCTGCTGAATAATACGACATAGGCGTACAAAGCCTAAGTCAAAGTCCAGTTTACCTGTCATACCGGTACGACTATCTCCGATACCGCTTGTCCACGGGCCTTTTCTTATCATCGTATCTCGCGCAAACCCCTCCAAGTTTCGCAGGCCGATCCCCCTTCTAGAACGGTTACCGAACCACTCATACCGCCGGCAAGCCGTAGGAAATAACTGGTATTGGTCAGTGAGACAGGGAGTTTATCAAGTCATCGGCGGTGGTGCGTAACGTGAGTGACGGAGAAACAAAATGGCACCCTGCAAGCCCATCCATCGTCAAGCGGATGACGGCCGAGTTGGCGCGTGCATAAGGCAGGTAGTCTCGTTTTGGGGTATGTAACTTCACGGCGACGTCGCTCCCGTTGGAGTGAGTTATAAGATGATGGGTGGGTAGCATTGCACAAAAGCACCAGGATTGCTGCCGATCGGTAGCGCAGCGTCACATCGCCTATTTGCCAGTACCTAGCATTTCAGAGTACTGTAGGCTTTCACCCGCTCTGGTCTTCGGACCAAGTTTCTTGATATTCCACGGTTTCTAAACATCCACCAACATGTCGACAAACAAAGATCCTGAGCTCGCAAAGGACGGCCTCGAAGTTACCGCCTCCATCTCATCGGGTAAAGATGCCCGTCCTATTCCAGTAGAGGGCACAACACACCATCTACCGAACTACGAGCACGAGAAGGCTTTGACATGGAAATTCGACCTTCGCATCTTGCCCATGCTGGCTGTAATGTACTTGTTTAATGCTCTCGATAAGGGAAACCTCGGGAATGCAAAGACGGATGGTATGGACAAAGATCTAGGATTCAAGGGAAACCAGTACAACATCATGCTGAGCATCTTCTACGTGCCTTATGTCCTCTTTGCGCCGCCCGTTGGTATGCTGGGAAAGAAGTTTGGACCGCATCGCGTACTACCAATTATGATGTTTTGCTTTGGAAGCGCGACCTTGCTTGCTGCTTGCGTCAAGAACTGGAGTGGGATGATGGCGCTGAGGTGGTTTCTTGGTAAGTCTCTGTAGTCATGCTCAACCATATAGTGTGATACTGATAGGTTGTAGGCATGTCTGAGTCGGCTTTCTTCCCACTAGTTATCTACTATCTCACAACCTTTTATCGCCGAGGCGAGCTCGCACGAAGACTTGCGCTGTTCTACGCCGCGTCCAACATTGCAAACGCCTTCTCTGGGCTCCTCGCCTTTGGTGTTTTCCATATCCACTCAAAGCTTGACTCGTGGCGATACTTGTTCATTATTGAGGGATCACTTACAGTCTGCTGTTCATTTATCGTCTACTGGTACCTTCCAAAGAACGCCTATGAAGCCAAATTCCTGAATGAAGCCGAAAAGCAGCTGGCATATACACGTATCCAAATCGACAGCTCCTCCGTCGTCGGCGAAAAGTTCGATCTAAAAAGTGCCCTTGCTATCTTCAAGGAACCTTCTACCTACGGGTTCCTCGCTATTGAAATCTGCCTTGGTGTCCCTCTTCAGTCCGTTTCGCTCTTCTTACCGCAGATTGTGGGACGGCTGGGATACAGTACGATCAAGACGAACCTCTACACTGTGGCTCCAAATATTGTGGGAGCTTGCGTTCTCCTGATTCTGGCTTTTGCTTCAGACCACACGCGTCTTCGCTTCCCCTTCATCGCCCTCGGCTTTCTTCTAACATTTATTGGCTTTGTCATTTACGCTACAATCGACGTGAAACACTCCCTTACGGTAGCTTACTTTGCCTGCTTCATGATGACTTGGGGGACATCGGCACCCTCAGTCTTGCTCTCCACATGGTACAACAACAATGTTGCGGATGAGAACCGCCGCGTCACGCTAACTTCGATTGGTGTACCACTAGCGAATCTGATGGGTGTAGTTAGTTCGAACATCTTCAGGCCACAGGATGCACCCCAGTACATCCCGGCTCTGGCTACTACAGCGGCGTTTGGGGCGACGGGGTGTTTGTGTGCTCTGCTGCTGGGCGCCTACATGGTTGTGGACAACAAGAGGAGGAATGCGAGGCAAGGCGTCAATCTCAGCGCGAGGGATGTGTCAACTGAGAAACTACGCGATGGACCTCGCAGCCCGGATTTTAGATGGTTCCTGTAGGCGGATGGAGGTGTGAGGCGGCTTGATGGATGGTTTGTACATGGATGTACTTATAGGACAGTAGTCTCGTAGCGGATTGCGCAATACTTAGATACCCTTGAAAGGCTATAGGTGCATTTTCGGATAGCCTGCCTTGCATCCAACCCAGCGAAGTTATTGTCAACATTGAAGGCTCTATGACTGATGACGCTTGACTATTGCGGCCTCGAAGGGGATCCGGGGCCAATCAAGGCGGCGCTATACTAATACTAATGATGCGCCTCCAGGGGTTCGTCCCAGGTCCCGACCGAGGTCAGATGTTAGCGCCGTCTCTTATCGCCGAGCTCGTGACGCAGCCTCACGCGCCTCACTCCCGGCACCATACTGATACCATCACGAGTCGCAGCCTGAAGCTGACTAGTACATGATTGTCTGTGTCGCTGACACTTTCTGTCTTCCTATTCCCATCTTTGATTCCTTTCACACACACATACCCGCTGTTTGCTCTCGTTCAACGCAGCCAGTACTACCAACAAACGTTCTAGCCGGCTTCACGAGCTCCGGGAGCTTGACTCACCTCCATCATGGCGGTCAGAGCTGCGGTGCCATTCTTGGTGGCTATGATGCTGGTGACAGGTGTTTGTAACACGCTGTTGACCAAATACCAGGTACACAACCCATCCATGAGTCCGTCTGCGATGTGGAAGCTGACCCCTGCAACCAGGACATGCAATGCGTAAAGAACTGCGATGCTCCCTCGCCAAAATACCGGGAACGCTTTGAACAGCCCGTCCTCCAGACCCTACAGATGTTTATAGGAGAGATGAGCTGCTGGCTCGTCATCGGCGCGTTCAACCTCTATCAACGATACGCGAGCGCAAAGGCAGGCTACGAGGCCATTCCGGACAATGATGGTGCTGCTACACCAGCATCAGATGACAGCGAGACGGTTCCTGTTGCGAACCCGCTGAAGCCCGTACATGCAGATGATGAGGGTAGGATACCACTTGAGGGACGGAGCATTTTCCTCCTGGCGATTCCGGCATGCTGTGACCTTACTGGAACAACGCTTATGAACATTGGGCTCTTGTTTGTCGCAGCAAGTATCTACCAGATGACTAGAGGCGCCTTGGTCCTCTTTGTTGGCCTATTCAGCGTTTGGTTTCTCAAGCGTCATCTCGGTCTTTACAAATGGTTCTCGCTCTTCGTCGTCGTGACCGGTGTCGCAGTTGTTGGCCTCGCGGGAGCTATAACCAGAGACGACAAAGCGGCGCCCGGTCATCAGTCGATCGATACTAACGGCTCCTTGGACATGCAGACCGTGGCTTCGCAAGCTGCCATGACAGTTGTCGGTATGCTGCTGATTGCTGGCGCACAAGTCTTCTCGGCCACCCAGTTTGTGGTTGAGGAGAGGATAATGGAGAAGTACTCGATGGAGCCCATCAAGGTCGTTGGCTGGGAAGGTGTATTCGGGTTCTTGGTCACATTCGTCGGCATGATCGTCTTGCACTTTGCCATCGGAACCGGGTACTTCAACGCCAGGGAGGGACTGTACCAAATGACACACTACCCCGCCATTGCGGTGTCGTCGTTATTGATCATGATCAGCATCGGGTATGTCTTCTTTCTTGTTTGCTACACACACATGTACTAACATGCAACAGTGGCTTCAACTTCTTCGGCCTCTCGGTCACGCGTACTGTGTCGGCTACCTCGCGCTCGACAATTGATACTTGCCGTACGCTCTTCATCTGGATTGTGTCGCTTGGTCTTGGCTGGGAGACGTTTAAATGGCTCCAGGTCGCAGGTTTTGCTCTGTTGGTGTACGGAACCTTCTTGTTCAATGATTTGATCCGCCCACCACTGAAGTCATGTGTCGAGAGGAAGAACGAGCCTCTGCTTCCTGAGGTTCCGATTGAGCATCATTAGAGATAGGAAGACAGGGGCAAGAGAGACCTTGTTCATATAGTAGTTTTTGCTTTCTGGGCTGGCGCATCTGGTGCATGTTGAGACGGATAGTTATTGATCAAAGGATTCATTTCCCCAACAAGCTCATCAATCTCATGTTGTTCCTGTGTATGTGACGAGGCCCTGGTGATGATGTTGTCTCAGTGCCTATCTTATCAGTGGCTCATGGTAAAAGGTGGTCCGAGCTTTAGCGCGCACTCGCTAAGCGACATCGAATTGCGGCCGATTGAACATCACGACCTTGAAAACAACGGCTCGACTTTTCTGAACACCCACGCCCGGAGTTCAGCTACACCCATCGACAGTTCGACAAAATGGCCACCACTCAAACCGCAATGTGAGTTTCTCCGCAAGCTAGTGGCCTCACAGCGAAATACGCAGTAGCAAAGGGCGCAATGGGAGCGGAGTACTGACGGCCTGTAGTTCCAAGAGGAGAAAGTTCGTTGCTGGTACGATACATCCTTTCCAGACGCAAACGATGCAATGGCGGCAGGAGATGTGAATGCCGAGCCAGAGCAGCGCGTCAGAAGATTCAGCAATGTTGAAAGCAGGCGTCGAGCATATTGTGCACCCAGATCGGTCGCTAACTGCCTCCCCAGACGGTGTCTTCTATGCCGAACTGAACGAGTTCTTCCAGCGCGAGCTGGCCGAGGAGGGTTACTCCGGCGTCGAGGTCCGCGTCACTCCCACCGTCACCGACATCATCATCCGCGCCACACACACCCAGGAAGTCCTCGGAGAGCAGGGTCGCCGTATCCGTGAGCTCACCTCGCTCATTCAGAAGCGCTTCAAGTTCCCCGAGAACTCCGTCTCCCTCTACGCCGCCAAGGTCCAGAACCGTGGTCTCTCCGCTGTCGCTCAGTGCGAGTCTCTCCGATACAAGCTTCTCAATGGTTTGGCTGTCCGAAGGGCTTGCTACGGTGTGCTGAGGTTCATCATGGAGTCTGGTGCCAAGGGTTGCGAGGTTGTCGTGTCCGGAAAGCTCAGGGCCGCCCGTGCCAAGAGCATGAAGTTCACTGTATGTCCACACGCTCATCACATTGAAGTTGGCATACTGACAATGTCTAGGACGGTTTCATGATCCACTCCGGCCAGCCCGCCAAGGACTTCATCGACCACGCTACCCGCCACGTTCTGCTCCGCCAGGGTGTGCTCGGTATCAAAGTCAAGATCATGCGCGGCTCCGACCCCGAGGGCAAGGCCGGCCCATCCAAGTCTCTTCCCGACTCCGTTACCATCATCGAGCCCAAGGAGGAGCAGCCCGTCGTCCAGCCTATGTCACAAGATTACGGCGCCAAGGCCATTGCTGCTCAGCAAGCTGCTGAACAGGCCAGGCAGGCCGAGCAGGGCGAGGGCGAGGCCCAGCCAGCTGGCGGTGAGGGCTACTCTGAAGAGCAGTAGGTTGATTCATATCTGCGGGCGCAATGAGGTTATGAAAAAGGCATTTAGCGGGAGAGTGATGCCATTACGAACCCTTACACTTCCTTTTACACATTCGGAACGGGCTGGGCTGCTTTTGATAGGGAGGCATTAAGGAGTCTCTACTGCTTCACTGCTATGTACTCAATGAAACCACCCAAACATCAATGATGGCCTTGTCTACCTGGTACAGTGGTCCTATACTGTTTTTCATTTGCTCACCGTTGCCCGTACTTTCGTCCTGTAACACACGTTATTCTTTTATACGTATATTTCAGAACATATCGGCAGGTCATTCATTCTGTCGATTTTCTTGCCATCCGTTACGTCGGTTACGGGCAGATTATTTGCACGTGATTGCCTACTTATGTGCTAGACTAGACTAACGTGCTAGACTGGACTAACGTCGATGCTCGGTGCCCAAAGTACATTACCCTCGGAAGAATACCCCACGACGCGTCAGCCGTTCATCTGGCCTGAAACAACGCTGGATTTACCGTGCATAGCATGTCATGTAGTTTATTGGAGGAAATTTATTTACTTCTTAGCTAACGTACCTTTTCATCAACCTAGATAGGGGAAGGACTACCGCATCAAGATTCTTTTCCGCCATGGATAATCATATGGCAATGCGATATGGGACACGGTGATTCGATTCATGGTGATTTACCACTATAAAAGCCTACACCGAGCGACGCCTTTGTCGAAGCGATCTGCACATCCCTCGAATTCACCATGCATCTTCCAACCCTCCTCTCGGGGCTCCTCTGCGCCGCGACAGCCCTCGCCACGCTCCCCTATAAAGGCGCTGACTGGTCCTCTCTCCTCATCGAAGAAGCGGCCGGAAAAAAGTACAAGAATGCGGCAGGTCAAACGCAACCCCTGGAAACCATTCTCAAGAACTCTGGCGTCAATACGGTCCGCCAGCGCATATGGGTCAACCCTTCGGGCGGAAACTACAACCTCGACTACAACGTCAAGCTCGCGCAGCGCGCAAAGGCTGCGGGTCTAGGCATCTATCTCGATATCCACTACTCTGACAACTGGGCGGATCCGAAAAACCAAGCTGTCCCTGCTGCGTGGAAGAGTCTCAATCGGGACGCGCTGGTAAAACAAGTCTACGACTACACGAAAAACGTGCTCGATACATTTCAGTCCAAGGGCATACAACTCAAGCTCGTCAGCATCGGTAACGAAATCACACCGGGACTGCTCTTTCCCGTTGGCCAACTCTCCGGAACAGACGGCCCCAAGAATGTGGCCGCACTGCTCAAGTCGGCGAGCAAAGCCGTCAAAGCGTCGACCATGAGCCCGAAGCCGAAAATCATCATTCATCTTGACAACGGGTGGAACTGGTCTACGCAGCAATGGTGGTACGACACGGTGCTGGGTTCGGGCGGGGGTTTGTCATCCGCCGACTTCGACGTCCAGGGCCTGTCATATTATCCTTTTTACAATAGTGCGGCTACGCTGGGGGCGCTGTCGACATCAATGGCCAATATGGCGAAAAAGTACGGCAAGGAGATCATGGTCGTCGAGACGAATTGGCCCAGTTACTGTCCTAATCCCTCAACGGCCTTCCCCGCGGATACAAAGAGCATCCCAATTAGTGCGGATGGGCAGACGCAGTGGATGAAGGAGGTGGCGAAGCGCATTGCTGCTGTGCCGAGTAGCAAGGGGACGGGGCTCTTCTACTGGGAGCCAGCATGGATTGACAATCCTGGGCTGGGCAGCAGTTGTGGGTGGAATCTCATGGTGGGTGACGATGGCAAGGCCATGACAAGTCTTGCTGTCTATGCGTCCATTTAGGATGACTAAGAAAGACCAAAAGAGATGTGAGATGGAGGCAGGCAGAGTGTTCATGTATATATTTGTTAGTCGATGTATATAGCCGGATAGAAAGAGATCAACTTTTACTGGTCAAAATTCTTGATTTCAGGCATCATGCCTAGACCCTTGCCTTCTTGTTGCGACTTTCCTGTTCCCTCAATGACACCTCCGGCCTTGCGCTCGTTGACATGCCTCCTGAGTAAGCTGAGAATCTCGCTGCCCTTCCACCTCGATGGAACTGGTCTGTATGCGGGCTTGAAGGTGCCTACAGTCTGCGCCCACTCGCCCTCTCCAGGTTGTCGCTTGCGCTCGTCCTTTTCAGGTAGCTTAGTCTGCGTCGCCGCATCCATGCCCTGTGCGTTCTTGGTGGACATGGTCGAGCCAGCGCCCTCTGCCGTTTCGTGCGATGTGGGTGTGGGCTCCTGGGTCGCCCAGTAATAGATGTCCCAGTCATTCTCGTCGAGGAATGTGTCGTATTGCTGCATCAAGGAGGGTGACATGGTGCTCAGATGGGCGTCGGCAAAGGTACTGAGGAGAAGATCACTTTCTAGTGTTCCCCTCTTGCGACTCTGATCTGATTTTGAGTCAGCAATAGTTCTGTGCTCTCGAGTTGTCGCAAGGCACACGAATGACCCAACAAAGACCGGGGCGTTGTAGAAACGGACATAATAACCTCGCACGCATCGTGTTTGTGTCCTCGCCTGTCCTCCGAATCGGCTCCACCTTGAACTGCGCGCCTTCCATCTCGCCAACACCCAACTCGCTGTTGGTGCCGCTGACATGTTGGTCTTTGCTGCTCTGCGTACCGCCAGTCATGCGCTCGGTATTCTCTGGCACCGAGTCCTTGGGCGCGAACTTGTCGTCTGCATTGGTGATCAGCTCTGGCGGAGGGGCGTCCTCGCCAATCGAAGGCATCTCATTGGCAATGGTCGACGTTGTGTTGGTCAAATGAGGGTTCAGAGGCCTCTCGATCTGGTACTTGCGATACGTGTCCGACGTGTCGTTTGTGCGCTTGTTGAGAGCTTCGAACTCGTTGTTGCGGAGAGTGGAGATGGTGAAGGTGCGGCATTGTATGCGCTGGAGAGAGAGGAACGCGCGCGATGAGCGAGCAACTATTCGAGAGGATGCCATTGTTAGTTTTGCGTGAGTTGCAAGGCTGAGGGTTCAATTGACACTGGGGTAGCTTGGAAGGTGAACGTTGCCGAGGGTGTGGAAAACGTCACTGGGTTAAAGCTGTTGGCTTAATAAGACACAAACGATCCCTGCTGATCGGCTCCCAGAGTCTATTACCCCTCCAGTACTCTACCCAAATCGCTAATACCGAATTATGATTGGAAGAACAACACAACATTGCCGGAAAAGCCCACATCAGCACCTCACTTCAGCACCTCACTTCAGCACCTCACTTCAGCACCTCACTTCAGCACCTCACTTGCTTCGTGCGGAATAAATCCTTACACTAATCTTTACTCATATTCATTACGGGTGAACATAGCTAGCTACACATACAACTAACAAGATGTTGCGCAATACGGTCGCATACCACTCCGAAAGCATAATAATAGTCTCGGCCCTATGTCCATGGCCGTGACTTTTGCCACACTGTTGCCGTCAATCCCGCATTCTTGTTTCACCAAGTACCCTTAACGCTTCGAGCATGGCTGCATGTGTCTCCTTCCATTTAATGTCCCTTTCAGTAACATGCTCATTCTTTGTACATGCAAGTCTCTCATGTGCCTCAGTCACATCTTGGTTGCTGTATCGAGCGCTCGATGGTGCTTCGTATCGGGTCGGCGTGAGCATATGGACTTGCGCGCTCGCCTTCTCAACATCATGAACAAAACGTTCTGATTTGTTGTTAGCTACCGTCATGTAGTGTCTAGGATAGTGACGTTACCCCATGGAATACCAAGTTCCTGGATCGCGGTCTGGGCTTTTCCTCGAGCAACGGCACGTTCCTGCCATTCCCACGCTTCGACCGTCTTGCCCATAACATAAGCCGCTAGCCCTGTGAGGTCGTCGAGCGAGGTTGAGTGAAGACGCTGTGTTATGGCGCGGGAGACGAGTTGTCTGTACTGTACTTCTTTGTCCATGTCCACAACCTCGTCTTGCCGAGATGGCAAACACGTGTTGTAGTCGATGCTAAGGATAGTGAGTAGGTTGGACTGCCGGGAACTGGGTGTCATATATTATAGAGCACGGCCGAGATAAGCAACATGTGAGGCTTTGGGGAAGGAGGAAGTCATTTATAGGTGGCTTTCGGGGCCCAGGTGTTTGTAATTGGATGGAGTGGACGCGCCATGTGCTCAATATTCAATATTCAATATTCAATATTCAATATTCAATAGTCCAACTGCTCACCTGTAGCACCCTAGTTATCTCGTCTTCCCTCTTCTCTTCACGTTCATGCAGTCTGCTTTGCTACCTGCTCAAAGCAGACTCTTATGACCCGTGTCGTGCTTATAGACCAACTCATATCTTTTTTACAACCTCAAGCCCTCTCCCAAGATGGCACCATACCAAATCATGGCCCCTAGCCCAGCTAGGTTAATCAAAGTACTGACCCCATGCAATATTCCAAATTGCTTGTTCAGCACCTGCATCTCTTTGCTATGCGGCCCAGCATCATAGCTCTTCTTCCCATCTCTGGTCTCCTGATGTTTCCTCAAGCCCATAACTTCAGTAGTCTTGGGGCCAACGTATACCATGTTTACCAACGCTGTTACAAACATAGTTGCGTGGAGCCATGAGCTCAGATTATCCGTGGCTGTACGAGCAACTGGAGAGGAGGAGAGATACGGCAAGATGGCGGATGCGCCGCGCGGGTAGGTAAGGAGCATTACAACAGGTGTGATAGTCTGAAGCGTAAAGTATACTGGAAATGTATGCTTTTGTAGAGTTGAAAACTGCGGGCGCGGGAGGACGCGGAAGGCTACGACACCGCTGATGAAGGACTGGAAGACTGTGGAGCCAAGGAGAGTGCCATAACTTCTTGATTTTAGCTGTGTGCATTGGGAAAGGTGAGTAGATGATACCTCAAGAGATGATATGTTGCTGGGTTTTTGAAGGAATACGACGACATTGTGGGTGCGGTCTTGGGATCAGATACTCAGGTAAAATGATGAAGATGCCAATCCAAAAGTTCAAGTCAAGCTGTCCAAGTAGATTGGGGGTTATGGAGCAAAGTCACTGAGCTTCATGCCGCACCTCGAGTAGCCTCGGCGAATGATGATCTCACCACATGGCTGAGACGAGCCCCTGCGGCGCGATGCATGCCGCTAACCTATGATGAGCCTAGCGCAAAGTACCCAGCCTCTCGGGGAACTGAAATAGCCGGACAACTACCACGTCCGATTTAAAGCTATAAAAACTGTATACGACTCCCCCCGGCGAGCCTCACACTTTTAGTAATTTTTAGCAAATGTACAAATCCCAAACCTATCGTAGTCGCCAGGGGTAGTCGTAGAATCGGATGTGGTGAATTTGGGCGTGACTGTAGTTGTCCGGCTATTTCAGTTCCCCGAGAGCCAGCGAAGTCGCGCATCAGCGGCATCTTCACGGATGACCGACCATGCAAACATGCTGGGTTGCTATTGCAATGGCAATATGAAGGTGCAAATCATGCTCTCTTGAAGCACAGTGTGACAACACTGCTGCCCGTCTTGCCCCCAAACGTGAAGCTCGGATACTTGACCTTGCCATCGAACTTCAGCTCCCCGCCTCCAAACCAGTCCCTCAGCTCCTCCTCGGTCCAATTGCAACTCGTGATGAGAAAGCTACCACCCTTCTTCATCAGCGGCTCGACCTTTTCCCTATATCCCTCGTATAGCCTGCGCCCCTGCGCATCCTTTTCTTGCGACAAGCAGATGGCATCAAATGTGCCTTTATCTAGCACAACGTCGAAGCCAGAGCCCAGCCATGCGCCCGGTGGCTGCGATAAAATATCCCACTCGTGAAAGGAAATGTCGGCATAGGAATCGTCCTTTGCGTCGCGGATCGAAGTCGCAAGCGTGACGCTCTGCGTCGAATAATCTACACCCACCATCTCCCCGCACCAGTCATCTTCGCGCAGCGCAAACAACAGGTGCCCATTTCCTGTGCCCAAGTCGAGAAATCGCGCGCCCTTTTCTTCTGCGTTTTCCTTGGGTACATGTCCTTCATCGCTGAGGGTTTCGAGGAAAGCGAGCATGCGCTCCTCGGCCCCCGCGTCGCTGAACCATATCGTTCCTTGGTCAGAGGTGTTGGCGGCGAAATTCTGGCGCTCAGTACTGTAGGCGGCGTCCCAGTAGGATCTGGTGCCCAGCTCCGAGGGGTCGAGGTGTGCGGGCGCCGTCATTGAGTGCTGATGTGGAAGGAGCAGCGGCTGCAATGGTTCGGTGGTGGGGTGGCATGTACAAGTGGGATGCCATTGGGCCGGGATAGGTAAGCGAGCACAGCAGACGCGTCGAGGACGATGAAGGTCAATTATCGGCAGAGACGCGTTTCCACATATACCATGTTGCCATCCGATTGAATTCTCATATTCTTCTTATCTCTTTGTTGCTAGCTCTGATTTCTTGCTAGACGTCTTCTTCTTGTCCTCCTTTCCCACGCACTACTGTCCGCAAGCCTTTCTCATAATCTTCGCTATGACACCATTCGCTCTCGGGAAGCCGATAATGTCACTTGGTACCAGAGCTCCATACACTAGCAACAACACCACCATATCTACCTTGTCTCCTTCAATCGCCAAGCGCACGGCCTCCGCAGCCTGTTTCTTTATTTCATGGTGAGTTCGACCGACGTCAGCGCCTTGGTCCAAGAGTAGCTTTGCAGTCCGAAGCCAGCCATGCGATACTGCTGCCCAGAGCCCACGCGTGAGATAACAGAACCACTTGCCTGTACACAAGTGTTTCGTTGGCGAAGTCGGGATTGTTGGGCCAATACTAATAACATACTGTACCATGTCTTTGTGGCCTTGATTGCACGCCCTCTCAAACACCCAGTGAGTTAGGCTGCAGATATCGGGGAGGATGTTAGGCTGTGTCCAACATAGACGTAAGACGTCGACATTCCCAGCCTCAACAGCCCATTTTGTACAGTGATACCTTACTGCAGCAGACTCAGGCTTTGTCGAATAAAGGAGATACCACCCTATGAGTAGGGGAAGCAGAGTGGCACGCTGCGTACGCATGCAGTTGATGATGACTTGCTTGAGCTCAGAGGGGAACTGGTCTGTCTCCTTCATGTGGTTATGTAGCAGTCTGGCTGCCTTTTCATGTCCATTTGTCGCCGCAGCCAGGAGTGGTGTACCATATAGTTGACTACGTATGGCAAGGTCCGGGACTATATTGAGAAGATAGCGCAATGCAGGCAAGCTGTCTACTGCGGCGGCGGCGGCAAGCATGCCCCTTTTATCTGACTGGAGCATTTTGGTCCTGATTGGCGGTGAATTAGGATAAGGGCCAACATCGAGGTATGCGAGGATTATCTCTGGATTTATTGACGACGATAGAGTGTTGCAGAGTGCTAGTCGGTATTACTCACGCGTTCCTTGACTCTTGTCTGACGCAAAATCCAAAAGGAAGTTCACTGTTCCCTCCATGTGCGCAAGAAGATATGTTGAACGGCACCGTGTCGGGCCCATGTTGAACAGTATATGGTGTATGTTTGCGTCAAGCATACTCTTCTGACGTCGACTCTGCTTGGCCAAGTCCATGTAGCGGGTGAGTGGATAACGGCTGGTCATGTCACGGTGGATTGCCTGTGCGAATGCTTTGCATACAGTTCGAGATTTTGCAGCGTATTTCCAGTGACTGTTTTGTACATATGCGTGTATAACCTCTCCGAATATCTCGGGCGGCAAATCGAGAAGATGCATGGCGGCGGCGCACCGGTGTGTGCTGTGGCGGGGGGGAGTGGGAAGAGGGACGGCACGGTGCTGTGTAGGAGAAAACTTGTGGCTGCGATGTCAAGGAAAATGCTAAGGTACACAACCACGTGGCCAGCAACTTTCCGCTTCATCGTACTGCAGTTCATCCTCTGATATAGGCTCGGAGCGAATTCTTCTTATAGTAATGTGTCTCTAATCTCTATAGTCACATAGAATAAAGGGAGTGTATACGGGGTACAAGCTAGTACTAAACCTCAGATTATCCGCCCATAGTGCGCGCAAAAAAATATCTTCAAGCGTAGGCTGAACAAAGTGACGATACTTGGCATCTGAAGCTACGGAGTGACGAACGATGCTCACCAGCAGGATCCTTGCATCAGGAGGCAACATGCGGAGCCCAGAGTATAGGTCAGGTTAGGCCAGTCACACCAAACTAAAAAAGAAATGGAACAGGTTTTGGAGCCAATCAGTTGGAAACGGTCTGGCTTCTTGCAGCTTTCCAGTTTCGCTGAGGATTATGTGAGGCTGAATGGTTGCGGCGCGTTGCATCTGCTTGCAATGACGTAGAAGTCTTGGCGCCCTTGTGCGGGGAGTGGGCCAGCCACACATCGCCGCTTCCTACTCGCCGCCTTGTTCTTTCCGTTACCGGGGAGTAGCGCGCTCCCCCGAAATAACACACCCACACCGGAAAGCGTGATCTGGCCCTCAATACGGAATACGGCCACGATCAAAGGCGACGCCTGTGACTAAGACGGGCCTCAACATCAACGTTTGCCCGTGCATCACCAACACCGCTCGCCGCCCGCCGCCCATCGGCCAGCACATTCCAGCCTGCTAGCGACATGCACGTACCAAACAAGACGCAGTCTGCAGTGGTGCGCCACCGAGGCTGTGCGGGTCGTCGACGTGTAATCTGGTCACCAACGGTCATTCGCCGCGTTAAAACCAGGGTTCCACAGTGATCTACAATGTCCCAAGCCGGCTAAGCGTGCCGAGCGCAGATAAGGCGTCGCCCATCGCCCGCTCTCACTTGGCCTCACTCAACTACATTCCCTAAGGTACAACTCTGTACTCATCCCCTCCCCACAAACTTACACACCAAAACCGATGGGAGAACCCGACGACCCCTCTATACGCAGCTTCAAGTCTAAGGCAGCATCTGCGCTTGGCTTGGGACGCAAGACTGGTCCTGACGTACTTCCCACCCACAATAACAACGATAATAACAAACACCCTAACAATACCGACCACTTTGTCCAAGATGGCAGCAACTTATACAACCACAACGATAGTAACAACGAAAAGCCCGCTGCGCACGCTAGTGATGATGCGAACGCCCATAATGGCAACATTAATGGCCGGGTCAATACCGCAGCTAACGGAGAGACGCCTTCCGCCATAGGATCTGATAAGCTTCCGTTCTACTCGCCAGTGCGCATCAAGAACGGAAGTCTCCGATTCATATCTCACACCAAGAATGCCATCACCCATAGCTGGATCAACCTTCTGTTGCTTTTCGTGCCTCTGGGTATCGCAGTCAAGCTCGCCGGCTTGAAGCCCGAGATTGTCTTCTCCATGAACGCCATCGCCATCATTCCGCTGGCTGGCCTGCTCGCCCATGCGACCGAAGTCGTCGCTGCGCGCGTTGGAGACGCCCTCGGTGCACTACTCAACGTATCCTTCGGAAACGCTGTCGAGTTGATTCTCTTCATTATCCTGCTCGCCTCTGGCCAAATCGAGGTTGTACAGGCGTCTCTGCTTGGATCTATTCTCGCCAACTTGCTCCTCATCCTGGGAATGGCCTTTCTTCTTGGAGGTCTGAAGTATCAGGAGCAGGTTTACAACAATACAGTCACTCAGATGAGTGGTGTGATGCTGGCGCTTGCCGTCATGAGTCTTCTACTACCCACTGCATTCCACGCCGCCTTTGAGGACAACGCTATCGCTGATCACGAGACCCTAGCCGTCAGTCGCGGCACCAGCATCATCTTGTTGCTTGTCTATGGGCTCTATCTTCTCTTTCAACTCAAGAGTCACAGGTACCTCTATGCTAGTACACCGCAGCACATCATTGACGAGGAGTCGCACCCTGGTGTACTCGCCGCTGCATTTGATTCGTCCAGTTCCGATTCGTCCTCCAGCTCTAGCGATAGTGACAGCGACGGCTCTTCCAAATCCGATGGTACCATGAAGAAGAAAGCCAAGCGTATGGTGAAAAGGCTTCGTCGCAAGTCTAGTGCTAGCTCCAAAGACGGCAGTGGGCTTTCGGGTGTTAGCTCTCCATCCGCTGAGCATCCCCAAAGTCCTTTCGAGCTCGAAAGAGAGAGAACCAACAGTGTTATCACTGCCAATACAACGACCGTCGTTCCTTCTCGCCGCCATTCCTTTGATGTTATGAGTGGCGATGAAGCCGACAATGATCAACACGCTCCCGTCGTTCGCGATTTTGAGGCCGCTTCCACGCATACCTCGCAGTCAAACAAAAAGAAGGAGCGACGTAAGCATAGGAAAAGCCACAAGGACCGCCGCAACCGCAATCGTGTCGACACTATCCCCGAGAAAGAGGTTGTCCCGGCTGAGCCGGTAACTAAGGTTGCCTTTGCTGAAGAAGTTCAGCAGGACACTACCTCTCCGATGAACGCGCGAAAATACAACCGCCCTGCCCTCCCTTCACTGCTTTCTAATAACGTCTTCTCCAACCCCCAGAACCTAGCCCCTCTTGGTGGTCCAGCCCCAAATATTCGTATGGCAGCCCCTCGCGACAACACACCTCTACGCGCCGCGCCGCTTCGCCGCTCCAAGTCTCTCCCAGACCAGATTGGTCGTGCCAATCCCGCAAATAACGCAGCCAACCGTCCTGCCGTCTCCCCCAACGCAGTCACGTCGTCCGATGAGGACGATGAGGACGATGACGCACCCGCTATGTCTATCAAGGCAGCCATCTTCATGCTCTTGATTAGCACTGGTCTCGTCGCTGTGTGCGCCGACTTCATGAGTGATGCTATCGAGCCCATGGTGGAAACCTCAGGCATCAGTCAAGCGTTCATCGGTCTTATTATCCTGCCCATCGTTGGTAACGCTGCGGAGCATGTTACAGCTGTCTCTGTTGCTATGAAGAACAAAATGGACTTGGCTATCGGCATCGCTGTCGGCTCATCTATCCAAATTGCCATTTTCATTACGCCTGTTATCGTCATCCTTGGCTGGGCCATGGGCAAGGAGATGACTCTGTACTTCAACATCTTTGAAACTGTCGCATTGTTCGTTACTGTCCTTGTAGTAAATTTCTTGGTATTGGATGGCCGCAGTAACTACCTTGAGGGCAGTCTACTCATTGCGGCCTACATCATTATCGCCCTGGCTAGTTTCTTCTACCCCGATGGGTGCGATGCTAGCGCTATTGGCGGTAACGAGCATCGTTGCATCAACCTCAACAACAATCAGGTAGTGGACTTTGCTCAGGCAATGGTAAAGAGAATGATTGCCATGTAGGGGCGATATTCAACAAAGATCCGCGCATTTGTGGTCCGAGTAAAATCGCATCACATTAAACGGGTCTTGTGATTTATGCAGCTTGCGGCATGGTGAGATGTCTGCTTTCGTTAAGAAATTGGCGAACAATTGTCGTTTGATGCCCAGTCTAAGATTATCACGGTCGCTACAGATACTTTAATAGCTTTACACCTCATAGGTTTTCAAATTGACATATGTCTACTGCGCGCGAAAGTCTTGCTATTGCTTTCTGTCGTTGATCTTGTTATGTTTTGATGTGACGGCCTGTGTCTACTCGGCTTGGCGTTGCTTGTTCACAAACAAGCTCGCCGATGATGATAAGCTTTGATGTACGGAATACTCCCATAAGACTTAGTGTTTCTTTTTCATGTGGCTTACCATTATATTGGCGACGATACTCTAGATCATACTACCAACATATCGTGCAAAAGCAAACAAACACATGCATATGCGTTTGAAAAGAAGTAAAGTGTGTAATGTAACTGTTGCATTGTACGATATCTATACGGAATGCACCGAGACTTGTTGCATTGCGAGCCTGATGACTGGGCTATCAGCCGTGGTAAAACAACTTAGCAGATGAGAAACAAGGTTCATGGAGCTGTTATTGCTTTTTATGTTGATGCACTATGTATGTGAAGGTACAAAAAAAGAATATATACAAAAAAAGAGCCCTATAATAGAACTCTAGGTGTAAAGAGGTGTAGACAGCCAAGCCTGCACCTACATACACCTAGCAAGACGAAGCACCGTTCGGTGTTCCGCTCTTATACGCACCCGTGGTGTCGCCCAAGCACTCAGCTAGAACACGGATGAATTAGCTATGAAGTAAACAGTGCACTCTCTGAGGAAAGACACTTACCGACAGTAACAAGCTTCAAGTTGTTGTTCTTTGCCCAAGAAATCAACCACGGCGTGAGCGTGTTGACAGTCGTGGCATACGTCTCGTGCATCAGCGGAATGTGGCCATTACCACTAGTACCAGCTTGCTGAAACTTTTGCTCACTCTGCTGCGGCGTGTTGCCGGCCCAGTCGCCGCTATCCACATCATCCGTAATGACACGGTAGCCCAAGTTGCGCATGGTAGGGAGAACGTTTCCGCCCGTCGCGAGGTAAGGGGGACGCATGTAGGTTGGTTTTTTGCCAATGATGTTGACGAGGGCTTGTTCGACACGCGTCATTTGCGTTGTGAGATCGTTTGTGGAGAGGGAGCCAAAGTTTTGCGGGTGCGACCACGAGTGCGAGGCGATTTGGTGGCCGGATTTGTATGCATTTTGCAAGGCAGTTTTTTGGTTGTAGATACAGCCGTAGAGCGTCCCCGTTACGAAGAAGGTCCCCTTGGCGCCACCGGCGTTGAGAGTGTCGACGAGCTTCTGCGTGTTGCCTGATGGACCGTCGTCGTATGCAAGGGCAATTTGCCCTGGCGCTGCACATTTAGTGATGACCTTGGAGTTGTCAGTGTGAATTTTTATAGTTTGACCCTGGGTCATGTTGTTCGTAGTCGAATATCTGGTGCTAACATACTTGTCCTGCAGCAGGTCCAGCTTGCCTCATCATGTTGAGTGGGTCTGGAACCGGTTTCGCCATGGCAATCGCAGCGAGCGATGCAACAAGGATAGACTTGATACCCATTTTGATACTTAATACAGGAACGTGTGTAAAATGTCGAGCTTACTGGGCCTCAAGTTCACCGTATCCCGCGCATTAGGTACTTATGTATAAAATGCCAAGGTCCCGCTGGAAGTACTGAAGTCATTCGCGTAGGGCTTAGGACCTCTTGGCTCGTTTATGGTAAACGCTATGTTTCAACCGTGGGTTCGTGGCATTTGCCGTTGGGTATCTTGGTGTTGGGGGGCGCTCGCTAGAGTGCGTCAGAAAAGGCATAGGCCGCCAAAGGTGTAGGTATACTTTACCTCTGAATGCCGCTTCAGCGCCCAGAATTCACGATTAAGCAGGAAAAAAAGATATCCTTTGCCTAGGGCTAAGGTAAAAATCCTACCGCCATCTCAAAGATGCCGCCGGCTAATGAATAGGTCCGGGCACCCGGGATATCTAGGTAGCTTGGCAAAGCGCCACGTGAAGCTTCATGTCAAAATCGGAGATTGACATGTTTCGAGATTGATTGAACGATACGATTACGGTGGAACACCATGTGCGTACTATACCTATCGTGCGGATCGGGTCGCGATCGCGTTCGCTGCATGGCTTTCCCTGTCGTATTCACTGTATGTACGCAAAGGATGTTAAACCGCATTTTGGACAGTAGTGGAATGCCTGCATTATTTTCACTAGCGTTTCATGCGATCGAGTTTGGTGCTTCCTATAAGTCACATTGAGATTGTTTCGTCCAATCTAGCCCTTGGCGTCGTTGGATGCGACATGACGTTGTACAATAGTCCAAATTACTACCAATGCGTCTCGTTGCTTCCACAAACCCATCTGTAGGGTAAATCTTGCATCTATGTCGGGAGAGATTGTATTGTTAAATTGTTAAATCTACTAACATCAAGGTGCCACTAACATAGCATTTAGCTGGAAGAGTCCGGTAATTAATTACCAATAAATAAGATGTCAAGCCAAGCATGATGCTATTGGAAACCAACAGTAAGAATAGGATTCTGGGCCGCATACGATACGACCGGTGAAGTACACACGTCGTTTAAGGAATCGACGATCTCTTTTTGACTGCTGGGTCTGAGGCGTGTTCAGTGCTCGATCTGGAGGCGAAAGAGTCGTCAGTGTTCTGATATATAAATGTCGCAGTTACGAAATTTGCATGGCCTTCCCCGCACCATGGACCTGAAGGGTATACTGTCTTCCAAATCTGGAAGAAATGCGGTTTAGAAAGGGTAGTCTGCAACAACACGAGCAGTTCAACGACGAGGAGAAAGAAGACCCATAATAACCGCTGAGCGAAGCTGCTATAGTCGAGGTATGTAGGTTGAAAATTGAGAATTACAACGCGCACTCATACAGGCATATGGGGGAGCCCTTGCACAAGGCTAATCACGAGCATTGTTAATAGCGTGAGCTCTGCAACGACTGTGAAAAATGATATGGCCGAAGACAAGTGAGCTTTATCGTGCTCTGAATGCCGGGGGATTCAAAGAAAGAAAGAAAGAGAAACACGATGCTAGAATACAACCTCAGCTCTGCAGGGTACCATGGCATGTGACCGCAAGGTGCACGTCACCAACGTCTGCTTGTTGGTGTATTGTTGATGGTCGTTTCACCTGGGAGATCGGCAACAGGTGAGCATCTCGATGTTTGGGCATTATCGTGCTGAGACTTAGTAGGTACTCAGGTTAGGTTTGGGTTGCTTCAATATAGGCGCCGGAATAGCCAGGTACGTATGAATAGGCCAGACACATGCTCCATGGCCAGCCCAGCTATTCAGTAGTACTACCAATTCATCAGCATTCGGCACCAGGCATAATATAGACGTCATAGGTCGACTGTTGTGGAAATATGTAGAGTAAGTATGTGAGGGCATCTGGAAACGGCAGTATGCCATTGACAGGCGGCTATCGGAATATTGATGTCGATAGCGATGTTGAAATTAAGTTGTGGGGAAAACTGCCCACTCAGCACCCGTACCCACAACTACCCCCTGCTTAGCGCATGTCGGGTTTGTACATATGCAATCTCACTTGCCTTAAAGAAGTGTCATACTGCCACCAGAGCTTTGATTTCCTAAATTATTTGCAGACATCACAAGCTTTGGTATATTGAGCTGTAGCACCAGCATCGATCAGTGACGTCAAGAAGCTCTCCGTGTAGAGATGCTGAAGATCCTCATAGATCTAGGAGCTTCTGCTTCGTACCCTACTTATCAGGGCACCAACGACCAACAAACCTGCAAGCATCCCGCTCTGCACTGGAGCGAAAATGGCAGAGCGTAGGATGACTAGAGTGCCGACGATGATGAACGTCACGGGAAGAAATATAGCTGGACGGTAAGGTCGCTCAAGCAGTGGCTCCCGACGACGAAGTATAAGTAGTCCAACTACTGTGCTGACATAGAAGACCCACACGGCCATACCGACAAAGGTCAAAAGTGCCCGAAAACTACCCGTAAGTATATAGCCAAGGGTCATAACAAGGGTTAAGGCGTTGGCATAACTATCCGTGACGTTAGCAAGCCTCCATATAGGATGACTGTATGCAAAGTCTTACATTGGGGCATCAAATTGAAATGAAGAACTGCTTTCTGCTTCATACACCTTGATCATTGGTAGTCCTCGTTTACCGAAGAATGCCGGAAGATAATGGCGCTGCGACGCAGCCATAGTCAATCTGCCAACCGAGAAAACATTACTGGTAATGGATCCGGCGCAAGAAACAGCGACGAGAACAGTGATGAGAATACCAGCAGGTCGTCCAAACAGGGATGTCGCAGCAGTGACAGCTACGGCATTATTGTTGCTCAGCTTATCCCAGGGCACAAGGATGTAGTAAGCGATGTTGACAAGTTCATATGAGCCGAGAACTACGATCATAGCTGATTTAATGGCCTTTGGAAGGGCACGGCCTGGGTCACGGATTTCGCTCGCAACCACGTTGGCCTGAAGACGCTGTTAATACGCCGAATGGCGCGCTACATAGGTAGACTCACATTATCCCATCCATCGTATGCCCAAAGTCCGCCGTATATGGCTGCACAGTAATGACCATAGCGATCCCACGTGTCCATCAATGTCCAGTCAATTGTCTTACCATCCGTTACTGTTAGCCTTGGCTGGAACCAATTCTTGGAATACCAGTCGCTCGAGCCAGAGAGCTGAGAAGCTGGGTTCGTCAGATGAGCAATGACAGCAATGAGACCGCCGATAACGATAAGGGAGACAGTCGAGAGCTTAAAGACAGTAAATGACTCGCTCAGCCGTATGGTGAATTTCATGTTTATCGAGTTAAGGAGTACCATGAACACAAAGGCAAAGGCTGCAATGAGCTTCAGTAGGCTGACATCTGGCAGCTCACCCGTGGCGGATGTCACTGAAGCGACAGACTCTGCGATGACGATGCTTTGAATAGCCATGGAAGAGGGCTTCACGCCGAGAATGTACACCCACGCCATGAGAAATGCGGCAGTATCACCATATACATAACGTAGGTATTCCTGCATGCCCCCGTTGAGAGGAAGGGCAGCACCCAGCTCGGCCCACGACACGGCTCCAGCCCACGACAAAAGGCCACCAAGCACCCATACAAGAAGGGCAGCGCCTGGCGAGGGCACGTTCGCGTCTACCTGGGCGGGTGATGCAAAGATGCCTGAGCCGATCTGGAGGGTGACGAGGACGGCAAATGCATGGCGCGTAGTGAGCTGTTTTGGCAGCTGCTGGGTCGACGCCGACGCGGAAGATGATGCCTCGGACGCAGAATATGACACGGACGATCGTCGGGCGAGTAGCGGCTCCGTGTCGGTGGTATTAGGGGGCTCCATGCCTGGGGATGAGGTGTAAGAAGTCTATTCCGACATGTGGAGTGAAGTGGGTGCGCTGGGGTGGTGGCTGTGGTGGCTGTGGCATTCGTGTGGCTTGCAAAGCTCGGCCCTCCTATCGTGCCTGCCCTGACACCCCTCTTCGCTTCCTCGCCAACACCAGGTACGTCAACACGACGCCCGCGCTGAGCTCTCCACCGCGCAATCTCCATAACTTACAGCAGATAGACACCAACATGGACGCGACTCAGAATGACGAGCTCTACCCCATCGCCGTGCTGATTGACGAGCTCAAGCATGACGACGTTATCCTACGCCTCAACGCAATTCACCGACTAAACACAATTGCTCTTGCGCTAGGCGCCGAGCGCACACGCGAGGAACTCATCCCGTTCCTAGATGGTAGGAGACCACTTGGGGTTTGTTGCTTTACCTGTATAAGCTAATGAAAATTGGTTAGAGTCTGTCGAGGATGAAGACGAGGTTCTCACGGCGTTGAGCGAGGAGCTGGGCAAGTTTGTCGAGTATGTGGGGGGCCCTGAGCACGCACATGTGCTCCTATCGCCTCTGGAGAATCTGGCGGCTATAGAGGAGCCACTTGTGCGCGAGAAGGTGCGCGGTACGATTACTCCGTCTGTGGCTGTCGCTAACGCGGACAGGCTGTCGAATCACTCAACAAGATCTGCGAGGAGCTGTCGCAGCAGCAGATCGAGGAGAACTTCATCCCCCTCGTCCTCCGCTTATCAAAAGCCGACTGGTTCACGTCCAAGATCTCCGCGACAGGCCTCTACCAGACGCCATACAGCCGCGCCACACCCCCCTCACAAGAAGCCCTCCGGCAACACTACGGCCAGCTGGTGCACGATGACACCCCCATGGTCCGGAGACAGGCTGCAAACAATCTCGCCAAGTTCATCAAGGCTATGCCGCCATCCATTGTCATCGAAGAGATGATTCCTCTTTTCCAGCACCTCGCTTCAGACGACCAGGATAGTGTCCGACTCCTGACGGTTGATATCCTCATCGCCATCGCCGAAGCCGTGCCCAAGGAGCAACAGTCGAGCCACGGGGTTCTGTTGACTGCGCTGCGAAGTCTGTTTGAGGACAAGAGCTGGAGGGTGCGATACATGGTCGCTGACCGATTTGAGAAGGTGCGTTTTGAGACAGGGCAGGACAAGGCGTACGCTAACGCCAGCAGATTGCAAAAGCAGTCGACGATGAGGTTGTCAACCGAGATCTTGTCCCGGCCTTTGTCAAGCTTCTCAAGGATACAGAGGCTGAGGTTCGTAGCGCGATTGCAGGGCAGATTCCAGGTACGTCTTCCATCACAGTATAGTGGGATAGCGCTGACGTCTACAGGCTTCTGTGGCCTTCTTGAACGCGAGACACTGTTGCACGAAGTCATGCCCAGCATAGAGGAGCTGGTCTCAGATCAGTCGCAGCATGTTCGCGCCGCGCTTGGCACCCAGATTAGTGGGTTGGCTCCAATCCTCGGAAAGGAAGAGTAAGTCATCTTCTACATATGGCACGTGCGTACTTACTAACATGCCCTAGGACCATCTCACATCTCCTGCCCATGTTCCTGCAGATGCTCAAAGATGAATTCCCCGACGTCCGTCTCAACATCATTTCCAAGCTCGAGTCGGTCAACAATGTCATCGGCATCGAACTCCTCTCACAATCACTCCTCCCGGCCATCGTCCAGCTCGCCGAAGATAAGCAATGGCGCGTACGTCTCGCTATCATCGAATATGTTCCCCTCCTCGCGTCGCAACTCGGTGTGCAGTTCTTCGACGAAAAGCTCAGTAGCCTGTGTATGAGCTGGCTCGGCGATACCGTCTTCTCCATCCGTGAGGCGTCGACACAGAACTTAAAGAAGTTGACGGAGGTCTTTGGGGTTGAGTGGGCCAATGACGCCATCGTTCCCAAGGTTATGGCTATGGGCCAACACCCCAACTATCTCTACCGAATGACGACATGCTTTGCTGTCTCGACACTCGCACCGGCGCTCAGCTTGGATGTGATTGAACAATCCATTATCCCAATGATGGATAAGCTAGTCAACGACGACATTCCTAACATTCGGTTCAACGTGGCAAAGTCATACGGCCAGCTTATCAACACACTCAAGCAGCTGCCGGAACAGGGTACCGTCATTGCATTGGAGAAGGCAGGCACACCGGGTCAAGGTTGCCAAAAGGCCACGGATGTCATCACCAAGAGCATTCTCCCTAATCTGGAGAAGCTCCAACAAGACGACGACGTCGATGTACGATACTTTGCAACAACGGCAGCACAAAACTTCACGGACGCAATGCAAACCTAGAAGGGCAGGTTGGGTTGAATGCAGACGATATGATGAATCGCACGCATGGATAATGACATTGGCAGATGGGAGAATTCAGCCCGGTGAAGGCGGCGCAAGCTTGGCCAAAGGGCACCAGGCTCTATCTTTGATGAACAGTTTTAAGAGCTTGGGAGCCAGTAGTTGGGCTCACTGAGAGCATGATGCATCAGTATTAGGCCTGTTAAGTAATCAAGGGCAGCTCATCAATGCATTACTATGGCGTGAGTGTGTGATGGGTGCAAGCATGTAGTGAAAGGCTAGTTTTTATGAACAGGTTGAGTAGCTTATTACTATGTGTGACGACTTTGATGTAGACTTTGTGTGCATTTACAAGGCACCGGCTTCCTTGAGAAGGGTGGGGAGCTCGCCCTTCTTGGCTTGCAGGTCACTGTTTCCCCCAATGTGCTTCTGAGCAATGAAGATGTTGGGGACGGTGGTTTGACCGGTAATTTCGCCAAGTGCCGACTGCATGGCTGAGCCATCATCTGTGTTGCCATGTCAGCGACCATGTCTATGTCATGAGAGGCATGGAGGAGGCATGGGGGCATGTACGTACCGACTTGGTCCAGCTCAATGGCGTAGAATTTTGCACCCTTGTCGCTGAGCAGCTGCTTAGCCTGGCGGCAGTAGGGGCAGTATGACTTGGAGAAGACGGCGACGGGGTTCTCGTCGATGATGGACTGGACCTTGGTCTTGGTTGCGGCCATGGTTGCGGGCGAGGGAGCGCGCGTGAACAAACTGCGAAGGAATTGAATTTTGGCGGTTGATCTGGGCAGGCGTCAGTATGGAGCAGACGCGACTAGACTGGCGGTGTTGACGTACTTGCAGGTTTGCGGGAGTGTGCGAGAGGGGCAGTGTCTGTGATAGTACGGAGTAGTGAGAAGTACATACGGTAGCGCCCCGCAGTAGCAGCAACAGCCTCGTCGGGCAATGATGCAATCCATGTCGCAGATGGCGCTATGCCCGTCAAGGCTGGATCGGTGTCGGGGCGATTACTACTTAAAGCACCGGGGATGCAAGGGCCGGAGTCGGAATGACGCGTGCAGTCATACCATGTACATAGCGTGAGGCGGCGGCAGCGACGGACGAATATAGGGCTTAGCCTTGTAACACATGTTGCGATTTCTTTGGCTCGACGCCCGCTGAAGCTTATGTATGCTTGGATAGAGAAAGAGAGAAAGAGAGAAAGAGACAAAGAGAGAGGCTTATCGATATGCAACACTGCAAGTGATAGTTCCTGCAAAGACTAGGCCAAGAGCAGGACGGTAAGGAAGAAGCCTGGGAGTATCACGCGTTCCGAGACGTCGCGTTCCGACCCTCCGCCTCACGCCGACATCTGTGAGAACAATCGGGGTCATCCAGGCGCCAGCCCATACAAACTACACGTTGCACCACCAAACCACGCGCAGCAGCTCTTCTTATGCTCCCCTCGCATCACACACGATAATGACGTCCTCAGCGGCTGGCTCAATCGCCTTCTTCGTCCTCTCCCTCGTCTCCATAAGCGGTCTCGTCCTGCTCCTCCTGCGCTACTACCTCCCACTCCGCACCACACCCGCCTACGTCGTCGTACCCGTCTTCCTGGCAATAGCGCTGCCGGCCAGCATCATCGTACTTTTGCCCATTGATCTCGCGAGCAGCGCCGGATTAGACACGACCGATGGTGCAAGGGGAATATGGCTGAATGATACGGTTGTGTACAAGGCATGGCGCATCATCTACTGGCTCACTTTTGCTCTGACCTGGGCCATTCTCCCTATGCTGGGTGAATACTGCGACAGCGGCTACAGAGAACCAAAAGCGCGATTACAATATGCGCTCAGGAGCAACGGACGGTACTGGCTTATTGTTCTGTCATGCAGCATCGTCGGCTCTATATATCTAATCTGGTGGAACGGCTTCGAGGCCGATACCTTCAAAAGTTTGGTCATGGCCCTTGCCTATACCTGGGGCCTCATACTGGGTATCTACCTGATGGGCCACGGACTCGTCGCATTTCCGAGAAGCCTGTTCCAGTATGCGAGTGTGAGCGAGCGACTGAAGAGAATACAGAGTCAGGCGCCCAAGGTCCACGACAAGTTGACTGAGGCGCTGGAGAAGCTGGACCAGTACGAATACCAAGTTGTACAGCTCCAGCAGCGGAAAAATGCTACTGCAACCGACTTGAAGGTGTGGATTGATGAGCTGGCCGAGAAGGGAAGCCTGCCGGAGAGCAGAGCTGGTGTTGTTGGCCGGATGGGTACAGCGACCGTGCCTCCTGTCATCACGGAAAGATATCTGGCCGACTTGACGAGGAAGCTGAAAAGGGCACGGCATGCAAAGTGCCGTTTTGAAAATGAATGGGACCGCATCGTCCACAAGGCAGTCCGTACCCAAGCTATTATCGATTCCAAGGCCAGTAAACATCTCGAATTTAAAGGTGCCGCTCTATCGACCGCGAGAGGCCCCTTGGACCGCATCACCATTCTCACACCCATGTTACGCTATCACCTTCACGTCCACGTCATCCCTGCCCTTACCTATGCTTCATGGGTAATTTGTATTTTCGCTTCCATCTCCATCGTCTGGTCAGAATGCGTCCGCGAAGCCCAAGATCTCGGGGGACCCAAACTCTCCATTATCGGCTGGACCGTCGTCCACCGCCACGACGGTGGTCGTTCATCCGTTGGCTTCAACAGCCAGATCATTGCTGCTGCCTGGCTCTGCTACATGTGCATATGCGCATTTTACAGTCTTACTGAGGTCAAGATTTGGGGCAATCGAGCACTTGTACGGCGGAATACATATCAAGAAAGTGCAACCTGGTACGGTCTGCAGGTCGCCAAGCTGACAGTTCCCCTGAGCTACAACTTCTTGACCATGACAGACAAGAACATATGGAAGGGCACTATGTTCTACAAGTTCCTCGGTCGTCTGATTGTCCTCTCGCCACTTGGTAAAGGCTTCAGCGCCTTCTTTCCCATTTTTATCCTTGTACCTGTCTTTGCGACGGCGTTTGGACTTTATGGCAAAATCAAGAACATTTGCGGGTTCGGAGACTTGCTTGATGACGAGCAGGATGATACGGGCGGTGCACAGGGGGGCATAGCGTCCTGGCGCGAAGGCCGCGCGCTGATTGATCGCGAAATCCAGGGCGCGAGTGGAAATGTCTTGGGCCTTTCACAACGCACTTCTTCGCCACCAAGCGAACGATATACCGATTCACCAGCGCCAGCGTCGTCATCCAACCAACCCGCCATTGCCAACAGTGGACCGAGCACTGCGTCTTCTGCACGCCCGCAAGTAGCCAGACCAGAACGCAGACGTGCGCTGATCGATGACGACGATGCACAAGAAGGCAATTTCTTCGAAAACTTTGCCTCAAGAGTCAAGAACACATTCGAGACGAATGATCTTTCCTTTCAAAGACCAAAATGGCTAGGTGGCGATGATGAGGTTGTCCAAGGGGCGAGGACAAGGAGGATTGAACGCGGAGAGGAGGAACGCGGAACAGGGTTTTTGAGTTTGTTTGGTGGAAGGAGTGAAGAGGGGAGGCTGAGACTGTAGCACGGCTTTTTTGATGTGTATGATTTCAGGAGGAGGCATTGCCACGGCGTTTTTTTCTTTTCTGGGGGGGCCTAAGGGGGGTGTTACAAGGAATTCACGGCGCGTTGCTTTTCTAGTTAAGCTCTTGCAATTGCGCACTATAAAGGCTTATTAAGTGCTGCTGTGTCTAGCTATAAAAGCAAGCGGCCGAAGGTAAGATTAGTACAATTATCGCACTGCAAAACTAAAGCGCTTAGTACTTAGCGGTGACGTTAAGACGCGCCGGGGATAAAGGACAAGCCGCTTATATGTAAGCTATATAGACGCAGGCCTTAACGTCTTTGCTATCTTAGATGCCGGTGTGAGGCCGAGAGAAGTGCCGCTTCTGGAGAACGGGTGTGGAATGGCAATCTGGCGAACAATGCTGTCACGTGAATAGTTACTTTGGTTATTGAGGCACACGCAAAGCTTCAACAACATCCTTGAGAACTCGGGGCCTTACGTTATAACTATGGCGCAATATTCGCACAAGCAAAAGGATCACGACAAAGTTTTCGATCTGCTTCATGCGGCTCCCATCGAAAAGCGCCTCGACATTGCGTACTGGATAAGCAAGTGCGCCCCAACTACCATACCTCGTAAACATCGCCGCATACTAGCCGATACATCCAACACTCAACATCACCCTTCCACCATGAGCGGCACCTCTGAGAAGCAGCAGAAGGCGAACGATGAAGATGTGCGAATAACGAGGAGTTGCACTCAGGATGCAGCTAGACCAGGTTCGGCCATGTCGCTTCGGTCGGGCAAGGTAAAGTCAACTACTAGTGAAGGAGGAAGCCCAAGTCTTCCTAGAGAAACAATGTCAGCTGCATCAGACATTATATCGGAAGCCCCATCTCTGCCACCGCCAACGTCCAAAGCATCACGGTCGTCAGCCCATACCCGTTCATCGTCACCCAAAAAGCATACTATAACAAAGCGGGAGGACCTGATTCATCTTACCCCACGCATCGACTTTATGTTGATCCAAGAGGCTAAGGATGTTGGCGTTATAATTCATGAGTCTGTACGGCTGCTCTTGGAGCGCTGCGAGGTATGTCACCGGTAGTTGTCGCTAAATGATAATCGCTAACGACAGGCCTAGGCCCGCAACGCATCTACAACCCCGCCAATCTCTCTCACCGCGGCAAACAAAGACCTAATACACATTACATTGACAGATGCCTTCGAACAGGCTGGACAATGGCGCTCTACTACAACAGAGTCACACTGGATCTCTGTAGTTGTAGGCCCTATTCTGCACCTGCTCCGCCGCCTGAGCGAATTTTAGAAGAACAAAGCATCAACAAATAAGAACATTACTGTAGTCAATATGTACGTTTCACTTACAGCATGATACGGATTCGTCTATGTGGCATACACTTCGCTAATGTTGGCCTTACTTTAGCACATCGGTCGAGATCTCCCCGCCTTCGCTTTGCCCATACTCCTCCGAACCTGGACAGTTTAATGATTTAGATAAGAAGATAGACTATGCTGTCGGCCTGAAGCTTAGCCGGACTGCTCGTCTTACCCTACAAGGGGCGCCGAACTTTATCAAGTCGATTAACCAGACCGCCTCCTTCGTCAACTGGCACCCTATGTTCCTGAACGTAGAGGTAAAACGGAACTACGTGAACAGAGACCCAGCGATTCAATTAGCTGCTTGGATTGCTGCAGAATTTCGAAAGCGGAAGCTCGAAAAATGGTCCCTCGCTATGCCTGTGTTTGCGGTAGAAATCCAAACCGACGCATGGCTCCTGCATCTTGTGACAGCGGAAGAAGTACCAGAGAACCCAGACGAGTTCACTATGTTCTTCCTAGGGCCACTGCACCTTGGAAATACGTACACTATGGAAGACACAAAAAGGCTTTTCCACAACCTATGTGATGTAGCACGGTGGGGCCACGAAGAGTATAGGTTGTGGGTGGAGGAGGAAATTATTCCATAGTATAATCAGCACACTCACGCTCGCAACACTGCGCCAGAAAATCGCAAGAGAACCTCTTGCTGCGTTTACAAAGAATGACACAACCATCATCACGCAACCTGGAGGCCAGATGTCCGAAACGTCTAGCATAGTTTATTGGCCATGTTCGGCATCTTATGTTCTGTCCTGTTGTTACGCTTTAGGGAGTTAGTGATCAAAATGTAATGGAAAGAGAGAGAGAGAACAGAAACTTTACATAAGGCAACCGTGAAGGTAAACATGTGATAGGGAAAGGCTACATCGGTATATCACATCGACAGACATGTTGTGACGAGCGTAGTTCATTTTCTGATAATGGTCGACTTGCTGGCGCATGTGTACCTTTGAAGGAACTTTGCGTGGCCAGTACCATCGATGACTAGCCGCGAGTCATGCCATAGGGTTGAGATACCACCTGCAAAGGGTGAAGCACATTCGAAGAAAACACTAATATTGATTGATTACACATACATGATGACACCTGGAGAGACAAGGAAAAGTTCAAATTTAGCCGAGTAGTTAGGAAATTTGTAGCCGGGCCAGGGGATATACGTGAAACGCCCTAACTCGCGTATTCCCGTCGGGGTTGTTTGGAAGCGCGCGCCAGCGCCTTTTCCATGTAAAGAGTGTTTGTTATGATGTCAGTACAGTCGACCCAACCACTAGACGCCTTCGAGCGCCCCAAAAAAGACATAAGGAAAACGATCAGTTGCAGCATATCGAGAAAGTTTCCTATTGCAACCAGACATATTCTGCTCGTTGTACATGATCCACTCACTGCATTTCCTCGTCGGAGGCATCAAGGATGTCGTACTCCTCGTCGGTCATGAACCCGTCATCGGAATGGAGGGCAACGCTCTCAGCATCCTCGAAGAACTCGTCATCGGAAGCCACGGTGACTGTGCGAGCAATCGTGCTCTTCTGAGATTCGGGGGACATGGGCAGAACAGTAGATGGGGCCTCATAAGTACTGGACTCGGGAGACTCTTTATCCAGCTGAGGGAAGATCATGCCGGAAGCCACGGGCTCAGATGTTGGCTCCGTAGGCTTCTCCTCGACAGGTAGCTCGGCAGCTGGCTCTTCAGAAGCAACTTCAACCTTGGGCGAGGATGTGGGCTCCTGCTTGATCGTAGCAAGGGCAGCTTCTTGTTCCTTCCGGCGGCACTCGAGTACACGCTCCACGGCAGCCTTACGAATACGCTGGATGCGTTCCATCTTTTCTTGGTCACGCTGCTGGGTGAGCTGGTTGTGCTTCAACTGCAACTGGTTGAGGTGTTCGAGTTGTTGCTGCTGAGTGTGCTGTACGTGCTTCATCCGTTCAGCCCTAGCCTGAAGAAGGCGCTCGTACAACGGGTTGGACTTGGGTGCCACCTCGTATGTTGTAGCCGAGCTAGAAACAGGAGCAGCAACAACAGGAGATCGAGGAGCTACCACGGCAATGTCGCACCAAAGGCGATGTCCGAAAGGTAGACCAGCAGGAGTCTTCAAGCGCCAGTATGAGATGGCGGTGCCCTCGCGCTGGGGCGCCTTCATCACTACGCGGAACTGGAACTCCTCTCCAGCCTCGACAGCATGAGGCAGAATGTTGCTCTCGCTAGCCTCTGCAAGATCAGTTTTGCTCAAGGGACGGGTGTTGTCAATGTTGAGCATGTTGTCGCCGCCAACATGTCGGACACTGCATCCCTTTGGCCAGGCATTGGGACCTGGGTTGCGCAGAGTCCATGTTTGGACAAAGTTAGCGCCTACACAGATCTTGGATCCATCTACGATGGTGTCTCGAATAAAGTGTGCATCGAGACCCTCAAGAGAAACTGCGGAGTTGGAGACTGGAATAAGAGGAGTCTCGACAGTCTTGGTCTCCTCAGCAGGTACAAACACCTTCTCTTGTACAGGCTCGACAGACTCTACAAGCAGATCGCGGATAGCAATTTTCTCCTTCTTAACCTGGGGCGCCTCTGAAGGTTTCAAGTCGACGATAGTCTGCACCTGGGTCGCGGCGTTGGTAGAAGGAGCGACAGGGGTAGTCTCGGTTGCGGTAGATCGCCTGTCAACCTGGCGGTCACCAAGCCTGGCGATGCACCTGCCCTGCTTGTCATCATTTACAGTTGTCACGCTGACGCTGCGCACAGATGTCTGGAACTTGATGAGTGGGTGGGTGTGGTTATGGTTGTTGCTGGGATGAGCCTCGCAGTTCTGGCAGAAATCGGTGTCGTGGCAGACGGCACACTTGTAGCGGACGCCCTCAATATATGACACGTTCTCCTTCTCCTTGCAGAGAGGCCCGTCACAGTAGATACCGTAGTGGCGGTTAGCGCTAGCCATGGGCTCAGCAAGAGGCTCGTAGATGGGCACGAAGCGGTGACGTGGGTGGATGAACTTGGCGTTCTTGACACAGTCGGAGCAGTAGTCCCAATCTGGGCAATTCAAACACTTATGACGGACGCCATAGATGAACTTGTCACAGCCATCGCAGATGGCAGAGTGGCGAACATTTCTGCCGGAGTTGCAGAGGAAGTCGGCCAGCGTAGGAAGCACAGTCTCGGATGTGGCTGCCTTGAAGGGGTGACCGGGGTGGTGTCCGTGCTTGTTGCTGACATGGCACTCAAGACAAAGGTCGTAATCCTCGCAGGCGACGCAGGTAACAAAGTCCTTCTCGGGAAGAACCTTGACACAGCAATTGCAAGTACGGGTGGGCTCCTCTTCCAGCGTGACAGACTGCTTCTCATCGGTGAAGGCTCCTGGAACTTCCTGCTCCTCCTCTGCCTTGACCTTGGGCGCAATGCGTTGGGTGGTGCTGTTGACAACAGTGCCATTCTTGACAAAGCGCTTGACCATCCAGTGGCCGGTCCCGGGGCAGTGAATGCCGTTGCCTACACAGGCAGGGCAAAGATCGTAGTCGCCTCCGTCGCATACGCTGCAGTGGAAGTGCTCGTCCTCCATAGGCTCATTGCAGTTGTTGCAGTAAACGACCCACGAAGTGCACGCGTTGCTCGGCTTGGGGCGGAAAGCGAGACCTGAGTGATGGTTGGCAGTTGCGGTACCGCGGAAGAAGCCTATCCCGCATGTTAGTGATGTGTCGCATACCATGACATGTTCGCGTGAAAGCTTACTATGACGCGCAGTGGTGAAGGTTTGCGGTACGGGAGCCTCCTCTTCGGCATCTGCAATCTTTGGTGGCGAGACTGGGCTAAGGGGTGGGCTTGGCTTCGCCTCGGGCGAGCGAGCAATGACCGGAGAGACGGTGGCGTTGGCCTGGGGGATCAGAGTATCGGTGCTCATCCGGTGCATCGAGGGCACGTAGCCAGGAACCATATGGGGTGGGATGGCGGCCGGAGGTGCGACCTGGGGCTCTTCACCGGGGATAGTAACCCTCAGACGCAGCTTCAGCTTCGCCTTTGCGGCGCGGAAGAGCGTCTTGTAGACCTGAGGCTTGTCCGCGTCTAGGGTGACGTAGGCACCAGCCGAATCGGAGTAACGCTCAAAGACAACATCGTCCTCAGCCTGGAGCTGAAGGATGTTGCGGAGCTGCGCATCGCATGCCGAGTCAGTATTGTGGTTTACAGGTGCGCCTTTCACTGAGGTCAAGAGAGACGCTCTCGTCCGCAACTGCGTGACAAGGCTTTGGGGGCGTTACGGACCTTTGCGGGAAGCACATGAGCTCCCAGGTCTTTCAACGGCAGCTTAAACTTCTTGTACTGGCCGCGAAATAGGACCTTGACGACGATGGGTGTGTCCAGCGTCACGGGGACGTTGTTAGTCGCCGCCATGCTGGGCGAGGCTGGGGGTGGATGTGAAGGGGTGTGGTTGAAGGAGACAGCGCGACCGTGGCTACTTTACCGCCGCCCCTAAGATGCAGAAGAAAGTAATACAACAACAGTCAAGTGGTTGCTGTTAGGGAAAGGTGGGTGGTGATGGAGAGTGAAGCGGAGCACGGTGGAGCAGGTGAGACGGGCGAGTAGCTGGTGTAATGGTCGCTGCCTAAGCCCTGGAGAGTGGGGTCAGTGCTTAGTGCAACTTGTACACCGGACTCCCCCAGATCGCCGCGCCGCCGAGGGAAAACACTCAGCGACTGAAGCGTGGGTGCATCGGGGGCGCGTTGGGGAATTCAATAATTGCGATATTTCCAACACGGCGTTTGACCCGCCCCGAGCTGCTACCCTGACTACTGCCGCGCGGGTGGCTCAGATAAGTAGTGCTCCGTACGGCTCTCATGTGAGCGCTCCGAGTTACAGGCTACTTCCTATCACGGAAGAGATGCTGAGTGCGTGTCAGCCGGGGAGGAGCCGTACGGAATACCAAAGCCGCATGTTGTGCAGCTCATGGTTACTGTGTACAATAGCTTAGCCTAATTCCCCTCTCCGTGCAGCATGCATATTACAGCTTGACTTGTTCATCCGCACGTGACCGTCATGGAGGCTGCACCGGTCACCACAACGATAACGTTTCACTAGTGCGATACGCCGATTACGACCACGTTTCACGGGCGCGTAATCGCTGCACTCGGACGACGAATAGAGGCCTCGATTGTTAATTCTTCAGTACACCTATGATGCTCGCACAGACTAATCCTAGCATGTTATTTCACCGTTGGTGTCTTCTGTAGAAGACCAAGTTCCAGGTCGATGTTTCGCCTCCGCACCGGCCCGCATAGGAGCATGACTAAGCTCTGTCCCTAGCGCGAGCCTTGAGGCTTGCTGCAAGCGAAAATGTGAGGGCCCAGAAAAAAGTTCCAAGCCGATATCCACAGCCACCACAATGTCCAGAGTCGCAGAAATGAAGTCTTCGCCTGACACCACCGTCGTCTCAAAGAAGGAGCGCGGCGAGAAAAAGGACAGGAAAGAAAAAAAGACAAGAAGCGGTCAAGATCCGAGTCAAATAATGAAATCGACATGTCCGACGCTAGCAAAGAAGCAGCAGCAGCAGCAGCAGCAGCAGCAGACACAGCAGATACACCCAAGAAGCGCAAGCGAGAGATCCTTCCCGACGAGCTCGAAATCGATGTCAGCCTCCCTGAACCCGCCTCCAAGAAAGCTGCTCGCAAAGCAAAGAAAGCGAAGCTGAACCCCACGCCCACCGCCGATGCCGACAGCACTGCAAAGACAGACGGCGCAGTAAAAGAGGACAAGGATACTGGAAAACGATCAGAATATGGCGTATGGATTGGCAATCTGCCATGGTCTGCCACCAAAGACTTGCTGCGCAATTTCCTGTGCGAAAACAGCGACATCAAAAGCGAGCAAATCACTCGCGTCCACCTACCACCACCCACAAAGCCCGCAAACCCCAACTGGACCAACAAACCCCTCAACAAAGGTTTCGCATACGTAGACTTTTCCACCGAGCTTGCAATGTACTCTTGCATTGCCCTGACCGAGACCAAAATGGACGGCCGCGCGCTGCTCATCAAGAATGCAAAGAGCTTCGAAGGACGGCCCGACAAGCCCAAGATAGAGCAAGAAGCCGGCGGTCACGGAGCCAAGGGCGCAGCCAAATCAGCACATCCCCCGAACAAGCGAGTCTTCGTCGGTAACCTCTCTTTCGACGTTACAAAAGAGGATCTGGAATACCACTTCGGCCAAGCCGGTGAAGTCGAGCACATACACATGGCCACGTTTGAGGACTCAGGCAAGTGTAAGGGCTACGCTTGGGTTACGTTTGGCGACGTGGAAGCCGCAACATCAGCGGTGAACGGCTATGTCTTCAAAGACGCCTCGGCGTTCAAAAGCAAAAAAGGCAAGGACCACAGCGACAGCGACAACGATGTAGACACGAAAAAGGCAGGGAAGAAGCGCAAATGGCTGCTCAATAAAATCGCCGGCAGGGAAGTCCGCTGCGAATTCGCAGAAGACGCAACAACGCGGTACAATAAGCGCTACGGCAAAGAGAAGCCCGCCGACGCCGTCGACGGCGTTAACCCGGATCGTTGGAAAAACTTTGGGAGCAACAAGGGCGGAGACAAGAGATTCGCCAAACAAGATAAAGGTGCGAGACCTGATGGAGGCCGCGATTTCAAGCGCAAGGTGGATCCCAGGACCATCAGGAGTGGTGCTGCGCACTCGAATGCCCCTAGGGCTAGTCAGGCAATTGTCGAGTCGCAGGGCAAGAAGACGACGTTTGAGTGAGTTTGAGCTTGAAAGGCAGGTAGTTTGGTAGGAATTATCGCCGATTCGAGTTGCTAGTTCATGATACCCCCCTCGTCCTCCCATACTTTCAATATACAAAGAATATTCTGCCAGGATACGTACATCCATCCTCATTCTGACCCAACCCATCTGGTCCCAATTGATAATGATGCCCATCCACCCCCCTACACACATACAAATACAAACACCTTGCAACCTACTCTATCTCATCCCCATCTAAGGCGCGGCCGAATGAGCCGCCAACCACTGGCCAAACGCCACAGCATTCCTCGTCTGCATGAACACAGTTCCTGGACCCGTAAACTTGCACACGAGACCCTCGCCGGCAGTAAGATTACTTATGATGCCGCCGCTAGCAACGCGCTCGAGAACGTATTTGCAGTTCCAAGCGACGAGGTGGCCGTTGTCGATGATGTATTTTTCGTTGGCGGCAAGCTGGTAGTGACAATTGTTAGCCTGGCGGAACAGATGGCAAGGGTTGCCAAATAACGGAGGGAGGGATGCATACGTCTTTCCTGATAATCGCCCCAAAACTTGTGCACCACAACACGCCGGTGCCACTAATTTTGTACACAAACAATCCTTCTCCACTAAACATGCCCTTTCCAATGCCCTGACTCTTATACTCGGTCACAATGCCCTGTGTGCACGCAAGAAAGGCATCTCGCCCCACAGACCACGTTTCCTTGCCCGCAAGCTTGATAATTGTAATATCGCCGATGGAAGCAGGCGCAAGCAAGATTTCTCCGGGCCCCGTGTAGTGCGATTTCGACATTTCGCCGCCAGTTAGTACTTTTTTGAGCGAGAATTTGATTGCACCTTTGAGCGTCATGGTCGGCGACATTGCAATCATAGAACCTGGACAAGTAGGTTAGCAATCTTCTCCAACTTTGCATCATGTGCATGCAACGTAGGATTATCTGAAGAATCGGATTGGGGGGTTCATTACCAGGCTTCGCGGTAAGTGGACATCCAATTGCCAATTGTACCGTGAGAATCGAATTTGTGTCACGGTGGCTCACGCGGTAACTCCCTCCATTGAAGGTGCCTATGTCATCTGCTGTAGTGGCTGCAGCACTCGCCCCATTGCCAACATATTGCGGCTGCTGTGGTATGCTCTGCTGGCTCATTTGCTGCGCTCCCATGCCAGGATGTGCTGCCTTTTCAGCTGGGTACGGACTCGCACTTGGACTTCCAGCGGGAAAGCCGCCAAAACCGGGGCTCATGGGTTGTTGTGGTTGGTGCTGCTGCGGCTGCGGTGCGTGGACTTGGCCTGGGGGCGGGAAGTGCTGCTGTTCAGGCGGCGGCGCATATTGCTGCTTTTCAGGTGGCGGCGCATATTGCTGTTGTTCAGGCGGTGGCGCGTATTGCTGCTGTGAGTTTGCGCCGCCAGCAGGCGGAGGGGGGTAGTGTTGTTGTTGGTGTGCAGGAGGGGATGAGGGTGGTGGTGGGTAGGATGGGCCGCCTGGAGGAGGCGCGAAGTACTGATGCTGAGCTTGTTTGTCTGTTTGGTGTTAGAAAGAGTTTTTGTCCGTGAGCTAAGGTTTGTAGAGCGAATAAGTTTGGAGGGCAATGAGGGGGGTTATGACATGGCATCGACATACCGGGTGGCGCTGGTTCTCTCGTCAGTCAACACACTAAGACGATTGCTCCAGCGACTTACGAGGATAGTAGTTTCCACCAGGCGGCGGAGTTCCTTGGTATCCAGACATGGTCAGATCCACTTGCGACTGAGTACGGCACGATTAGAGGGGAAGCCAGATGTGATGTATGAACGCAGTTGACGTTAGCTAGCAATCCACGCGCAAGATCAAAGGAAGAGGAAGATGAAGAGGAGTGAGGAGTAGATTAGTTTACGGCACGGAGCTATCAGCTCCACATGGAGTAACCGCGCGCTCTATTCGTGCCTACTGCCTACTTGATCAAGCTACGCTGGCACCTGGGCATCTTCGAGCGCGCAGCTGTTGGCTAGCGGGGTACGTCGAGCCGCCCGAACAAGGCCCCGCACTCGTCCCTCTGCATGCGCCAACGTGGTGTCACGGTGAGCATTAATTTCTTATATGGCTCTATATGGCTCATGCGCGGCCGAGCTATTCTGGGGGCTTATGGAGAAGTCTGAAGGAGTCTGGTGCAGGGGAGAAGTATGTTTAGTGCAAGCGCGTATGGTGCTGATTCGCATCTGATTCGTCAACGTCAATAATATTGCACCCCTGGCTTCTATGTTCAGCTCCCTGGTAAAATCACCGCCAACAAAAGATATTGTTCGTAATTTGATACTTTTGCTAACCCGCCTTGAATGTACAGCCAGCAGGACCTCCTGGTGATATTGTAGAATTCATCGTGAACCCCCCTACACCGCGAGACTGGAACAAAGACAGTCATGGCGCCTATCAAGGAGCCGAAGCAATACACACCGTAGCAGCCGTAAACCTCGTGAAACGCGTAAAATCCAGCTCTCTAACCCACCATTCTCCGCCTCTTTCCTATCTGGGCCGAGAAACCAGTCTTGATGGCTTGTACCGAACGCCTTGAACCACAGCTGTTGCAAGTAACAAAGTTAAGACGGTTCTCTCCTTTGGACAGGTCGGTATCGGGTGAGCGGCAAGTCTTGCAAGTCACGTACTCGACGATATACCGCCTGAGGACGTTCTCTAATTGTTTTTGCTGGAAACGACCCTTGATGACCAAGCGCTTCTGATCAGCGAACGAGCCACTGGTTCCCAATTCGGCGAAGAGGAACTGAGCAACGTGCTCATCTGAACGCTTCATCCGCTTGCAAATCTCGGCAAGGTTGGCAAAAACTGTCTTTTTGTTGCCTTCGCGCATGCACTGCGGAGGCGGAATCTTGTAGCTCTTTGTTCCCGAGCTGGCAAGGTCAGGGTGTTGGGCGTGGAGAAGTGTGAAAAATCGGTTCAGGAGGAGGTTGTAGTTGATGGGCGCCGTCGAGTCGTGTTGCCAGATGCCGGTACCCTTCATCATGTCGCCTTCTTGTACCTCGGGTTCGGGAGCGGCGGCCTCCTCCTCGCCTTCGGGCTTATCTCCACCAGCAGCGGCGAGCTTGGCTTCGAAATCGTCCTCAACCTTCTTCTTGCTTGACTTCTTCTTCTTCTTGAGAGCGGCAAAGTCACCCTCTGCGCCATCATCATCCTCGCCCTCTTTCTTCTTGGTCGACTTCTTCTTCTTCTGTATCCATGTCAGCCAGCTGGTACGCCTTGAAGTTTATATGTAGTCGTACCTTCTTGGCAAGGTCAGCGAACATGTCGGTAACTTCGTCGACCTCTTTGTCATCGCCTGCTGCTATGCCAGTCAGTATATGTCCGGCCGCCGATGTGTGGGCAGCCTCACCAGCGCCTGAGGAGTGACCCTCGGCGGAATCTTTGTTGCCGTTCATATCGATCGACTCGGTGACTTCGCCGTTGCTGTCGACGATGGTGGCGCCTTCGGAGAACTGGACAGACTTGCGGGGTTTCCGATCGGGGAGATCGTCCTGAATGGTCTTTGCATCAGCATGTGAACAGCAGCAAGAGCTTGGGCGGCTTCTCGGTAGTCGATAGCGTAGTACGCCCCCGGCGTTTGAGGAAAAGCTGGCTACGCCGAGATATTGAAACCATGACGGCAGCTATCAAACATAGCCCAGATTCCAGCTTGCTCAAGAATCCACGGCGCTTTGGGGATTGTCCAAGCCCCGTATCCGCTTTTCCCCCAGTGCAACGGTGCGCCTATTTCGCTATTTTGACGGCCAACGTGGGGGTGAATGACGTACAGTATCAGCCATGATTGCGGTTGTATTGGACTTGGCTACTTCCAGTCGTGTAGCGGCAATGGTGTAGCGATAGTTGGTCGTATTCGGTGTGGTGGAGAGACGGTGATGAAGGAACAAGGGCAAGCAGTCGCCTCAAAGTTCGCCGCAGCACATGTGTGAGTCGAACGCTGGAAGCCAAGACTTGTGTCACGTGGTACAAAATCACTAAGCCCCACCTCCACTCATTGGCTGCAGGGTCACCATGACCAGACGCGCCGCCATTACCTGTCGCATTGCATTAACCACCACCCCCAATGTTCTTACGGTAGCGAGCTGTTCTTAGCCGCATCATAACTCCTTCCCCAAGATCTCACCCTACCGCCACCATGGAGATGAGCAATAGCGAGGGGTTCGTCGAGCCGTCTACTAGCCCAGGTGCTTTCTCCAACGACGAGGTCGACTCCTTGCCATCATCCACAACCAGCTCCTCGGCCGACGAAGATGAATACATATCAGATGCAGATAGGGAATGGAGAGAGTCGCTACAGCAATTGGAACTGCTGCTGACAATGGTCATGGTGCCATACCTGGGGAAATACTTTGGCAGGAAAGCCGCGTATTGGGGTGCGTCATCAGCAAAGTGCAAGACATTGAGCTGGATGCTGACTACGGATTAGGATGGGCCAAGTTCATGGAGTGGAAATATCCGGTCGAAATCGTCTTCTCGAGTCCCAAAACGTTCAAGCTGGCGGGAGCTGCTGAGGCAGCCGCATCATTATGAGCGCCATACATCACTTCACATACACTACGCGTTCGAGCCTCGGCGTTGGTGGCGTTGGACTAAAAAGAATAGTCACACTGTATAGTAAGAGGCTCGTTCAATTTAATGGGCTTGATGTAACAAGATGAAGTTGCCCACTACCAAAAGGGGGACCGACATCAGGCATCACTATTTCAGAATCGCTGCAATATATGCCTGTAACGTAAACAGGGCTGCGCAGTGTTGTACGGGCTAGTGGAGCATGATCCCTGGACACGGCCTCAGTCAGCGCTGCAATCACGAAAAGACTATGTAAGTAGGAGTGTATATACTTTACAATCTGTTCCTGTGAAGTTGGAGCAGTGGACGTGCTGCTTGCGCATGGGGGTATCAAACGTAGTTATTCTCTACAGTATAACTTCCTGCGGCTGTAGTCATCTTCACCTCCGCCTCACTTCCTTCCCTCAACCATAATGATATGATACCCCTCAGTCGTCTTGACCTCTCCAATTTTAGGGCTACCCGTCGTACTTGGCTCTAACTCATATGCTATCTTCTCAAAGTCTGCTAAAAGACTGCCTCGCACTTTCCAGCCCAGCGAACCACCCTGACGTGCTTTATCCTCGCTCATTTCGCGTGCTACTTCGTCGAATTTAGCCCCGTTGCGCAGTTTCTCAAGAGCTTCTTCTTTTTTCGAGTGTTTTTCGCAGAGGATGTGGCGTACGTTTATCGAAGTGGCAGGTTTGAGTTTGCTGGCGCTGCTGGTGTTGGACTTTGACGTGTCGGATTTGGAATCGTCTTTGCCTTTGCCTTTGTTTTTAGGTGCCATACTGGGTGGAGGTGGGGTTGGGGTCGAGATGGGTGCGCTAGTCGGGTAGGTGTGGAGAAGTAGGTGGAGAGGAGTAATACAATAGTTGAATTCCAGCGCGTGTAGGCAATGCGCTTGGTTGGGGCTGTCGCGAAGGATTTTGTACTGGAATTCGGTAAAGTGAGCTGCGTGTAATTCGTAGACTATTCAGTGGGCCATGAGCTTGAAGCTCTGAAGCGGGGCGACATCTGCATCGGAGCTCCCACTCCGCCTCCGCACCTTTCGCCAAAAATCAACCACTATGACGCCAGACGCAAATGCCATCGCCGCCTGTGTCCTGGAAGCCTTCAACCGGCTTCCTGAGAAGAGAAAACCTCGGCCTCGCAATGATGGGTCTAGAGAATGGGTTCCCCTCGCAGGTATCGTCCTATGCAAAGGTAATTATTCGCTCGCACTTATAACCGAAACGAGCTAGAGTTGCTTATGCTCATGACCTAGTGAAGGCGACAGACTTTCATGTGTTTCTCTAGGGTAAGTAGAAACTCTGATATAACTACTTAGATATAATTTAGACTGGAGTATTCTCTTGGGAAACTGGAATAGCCGGACAACTACAGTCACGCCCAAATTCACCACGTCCGATTCTACGACTACCCCCGGCGACTCCACGATAGGATTTGTACAAATATAGAGCCTTACGCTTTTTGCAATTCTTTTTGCAAATGTACAAATTATAAATTGCTTACAGTCGCCGGGGGTAATCGTAGAATTAGACGTGGTGAATTTGGGCGTGACTGTAGTTGTCCGGCTATTCTAGTTCCCCGAGAGATATTGTCAGCTTCATAGCAACATAGTAGACGAGATGGGACTGCCGGTATATCGCCTCTACATAGCTACATGTAACAGAGAAGCAGTCACCTAGCTAGAATCATTGCAAAGGCCCATGCATCAACTGACAACCATCGCAGAACTGGTATGAAATGTCTCCCATCTAAAACGCTCCCTCTTGCCTACGGAAACATCCTACATGACTGGCATGCGGAAATTGTCGCTATCCGGGCTTTCAATCGTTATCTCTTGGATGAATGTATCTTTATATCAACACCTCCTTACCCAATTTCAGAGATTGTCCGACAGAGAGCACCCGAGGAAGTTTCCCGATACATATCCGAACAGCAGGCATTCACTATCAGAGGAGACATCACTCTGCATATGTACTGCTCCGAAGCGCCCTGCGGTGACGCCAGCATGGAGCTCACCATGGCGCTCCAAGAAGATGCCACACCGTGGACCAGCGCACCGCCTACACTCTCCTTGACAGCAGATCAGGAGCCCTCAGTCCTCCGGGGCCGCTCAAACTTCTCGCTGTTAGGTATCGTTCGCGCGAAACCCTCACGGCCAGACGCCCCACCCACACTCAGCAAGTCCTGCACCGACAAGCTAGCCGCAAAGCAAGCAACTTCACTCCTATCATCGATTACTTCCCTTCTCATCAGTCCAAGGAATGCCTATTTAGAAACTCTAGTCCTACCATCCTCGCAGTATGTACCGGAAGCGTGTATCCGCGCCTTCGCGCCCTCTGGTCGTCTCGAGACACTTGGGCAAGCGCAGGTGGAAAATTGGAAAGGTGGATATCGTTTTCAACCCTTCCATGTCCTGCCTACAGAGCGTGAGTTTACCTGGTCCCGCCGGGCGGTATCTGCAACCGAAAAAGCAGTGTCGAGCAATTTGTCTGCAGTTTGGACGCCGAAGTGGCAGGAAACGCTTATTGGTGGTGTGTTGCAGGGACGGAAACAAATGGATTCTAGAGGGGCGAGTAAGATTTGTCGGAGGTGTTCGTGGGCGGAAGCCTTGCGTTTAGTAGGGCTTCTTGATAATGCGGCACTCATAGGCGAGACTCTTGGTCGGACGGGATATGGGGAGTTGAAGGGGTTAGAGGTACTTGATGCCCGGAAACAAGTCAAAGAGGACACTAGAAGGGTGCTAAAAGGATGGGTGAAAAATACAGGCGATGATGTCTGGAACCTTAAGATTTGAACATGAAGGAAGAATCCACGGACCAGTCGCAACACTTATACAGCGTGTCTTCTTGCTTCAACTTTCCATCAAATCCATGATTCCTTGCTCGGACTCCCCAAACGCCGCCCATGCCCCAGTCCGCCCCTCCCACCGATCCTTGACTACTTCCAGTACACCCACCATCTCGACCCCTCGCTTCTTACCACCCTCTCTGTACAACAGTCTCGCGTCTCCTTTTCGTTTCGGTAACCTCTCTACCAATAGTTCCACATCTGTGCACCACCCCAGGACACCCATTAACGCCGGAACTGCAGTGTTGCTCGCAAATACAGATGGGGGCGGAGGTGGTTCCTCGTACTGTCGTGGAGTAGGCACATTTGTAGCTGGTGGACGTGTGGGCGAGGGTATAGGGGTAGGAAGAGTAGGGTTGGCAAGGAGAGTGTAGAGATTATGTTTGTCTGTTAGTGCTTTAAGGGAGACGAGGAAGCTTGATGATTGTGCGTTTGCTATTTAGGAAAGCCTGTTAGTATTGTAGTATGCTAAATACGTCAAGGGGGCGCAGACGGACCTTGTATGTAATCTTTCTTCAACAGGGGGTTGATGACTTGAGCAAGGCTATCGATTAGGATGAATTTAATGGCACAATAAGCTTTCCCTGGGGGATTTAAAGTAGGAGCCGGGTCGCCGCCGGGCACCGCGGTCTGGGCTGGTGGCGCCGCGGTCGTGGTTGTAGTAGTTCCGGTGGTGTCGAATAACATCTCATCCTCTTCGTCGTCCTCTTCGTCTTCACTGTCGGGTACATATGTCCTTCTCGCTTTCTCCGGTTCAGCTGGCCCCTCACCTTCTGAACTCTTAATCTTCTCGACTTCTCTTCCTACTGGTTCGACTGCACTGTTTATTCCCACCTCTTTATCCCCCGCTCTCTTCAATCCACCCCTAATCTCACTCACTGCCTCTCTCACCCCCTCAAAATCAAAAACTCGCATAATCTTCACACGATCTAGAACTATAGCCGCCGCTTCCTCGACCCCAACGCCCTTTGCCGGGTCAAGTAAAGTCTGCAGAGAATCCGGGATGCCATCTGCATTCGATGATAGTCTCGCCACAATCAGTGTGTAGAGGCGCAGTACATCAAAATTCCCTGTCGCATCAATGACGGCAGCAGTCGAATTTTCGTGATGCAGGAGAGATGTCACTAAGGCTGTGCGACAGATCTAGGCATTGTCAGCTTCTTGGGGTTCTATTTCTAACAACCTTTGTTTTATTCATTCTGATTCTAAGATAGTTCGGCAGGGGCGTGCTAACCTCACTCGCAACTGCACCGCTAACACAGACTATTCTCGCACTTTCAAGGCCTCCACCGAGCACAGCATCCACGCTTTTTACGCATGTTTGTATTCTGTCCTTTCTGTTCCTGCTCTTGCTTGTGCTAGGATTGCACACACTGTCCACCAAGCCATCTAGCTCCTCGTCGGAAAGGACCTGGGAAGCGAGTAATGCTTTTGCGGGATCAGCTGGGGTGACATGCGCAATCACGGATGTTTCCATTTAGTTCATATTAGTAAAATGTAGATAGGTGAAGATTGATGTTTATAGTGAAGAGCGGGCTCATGTTTGGCTGTGGCCGATCGGAACGCTTTCCGATGAGGCTAGCGTGCAGTTTGTCTAGCAAGTCGTCATTGTTTCGCAGGCATGAACTACGCAGCATAACACAACACGAGGACAAGATGATCCCCAGGAAACTATCAGCAATACCCTAAAGGTGACGCCAGATATGCATATGACAACATGGTTATCTGCTGTGTTACGAGCAGAAAAGCTGTCAAATTATACTTGCCGCCAGCTACCTACCTACCTGCTTACGTGCACACATACCCATCTTCAATCTGAAAGAGGAACCCTGGAAACGATATATCTTACGATAAACCTTAATTAAGAATTCGCGTATACCCAGCCACGTCACGTATAGAGCCACTCATCGCCATCACCATCGCCGTTCCGTCCCGCCCAAATGAAACGCCCTACGGCAAACTGCTATTTTCAGCATCAAACAGTTGCATCTGCAACGATACATACCTCAACTACAGTACGAGGGTTCAATCGCTATTTTTATCTCTTACGCGAAGCGCAAACGATGCCCGATTTAGTTAATAGAGGGGACACTAAGATGTTGTATTCCTCATAATGTAGAGCATGAAGCTGTTTCAGATAGTAAGAGGGCGATAAGACTGGTAATTTTGGGGAAAGTGAGTCAAAACTGGAATGAAGGGGTATTGAGCGATCTTGTGAATGTAGAGGCTTCATCCGCTGATACGGATCACTTCTAAGTACCCATTTTGACATAGGCGAGTTCATACACGACTCAAGTAGAAGAGACATTCGCATGCTCCCGAAAGAAACGTTCATATCCACAGCAACGAGAGATTGTAAATGAAGCTCGTCGACGGTTATATTATCGTACACGGCACACTAACCAACCCTAGTAAACATCTGATCCTTCCAAACATATCATGCGCAGTAATCAAGACTCAGCAATAACAACTGGGAATTATGGAATTATATGAGGAGTTTACATATCTAACAAGCAAACACGTTTCCACCAAACAGTAGCGGAGTTCTTACACTACATTGTGGACACAATTCTATCGCATCTCACTGGGGCAAATTACATAAACTCAACTCGTCGCACCTCTTCACACCAAGACATACCTACCGGCAGTATTATAACAAATCACCCAATCCCGTCATGTCGCCTTTACTCCACTGTTTAAAAAATCTTGGAATTAACCCAAGCTACCCACATCGTCAAGTCCCCAACATTGCCTCACCACTTTCTCGGGCGGCCATGTCCGTTCTACCTAGGTAGCCTTCATGGCTATGACCTTGCCTCATCCGTGACTCTTCCAACTCGCAACCCAGAGTCTAGAACCAACTCGACGTCATCCCACGTTTCTGGTTCCATGGTACAAGTGCCAGCGTAGTCAGTGAGCTAGTTAGTAGGGTGCTAACAGAGATAAGCAGCCTTGAATGTTGGGTGCGAATTGTGGCAAAAGCAAAACCATTCTGCAGTGTAGAATCTACGCGTACCTGTGCTTACTTGCTCGTTGCCGAGGATTCTCCGGTAGTGGAGGTTGTAGGATGTTGGATGAATGAAGGAAGGGGGTGATTTGTGTGATTGTGCACCCTTCGTGGGGAAATCTATGACACATGTATGATTGCATGTGTGTAGTACTGTTATTGCTGTTTGCGTGACATGACATCCCTTCCTTCTCATTCGCATCTACATCATCTCCTCGGCCCATCACGCCACACCACAGCCCAGCCACGTGTTCTTACATGAAGCTAATAACTAGTGGTACCAAGATATTCAAACATAGGGCGTACCGGTATAGAACAAGAAAACACGCAGTTAGTTGTGAGATGCGGATGTGAACATGTTCCTAACTTAGATGTGATGTGAATATGCATACGTCAAAGTTCGTAATGGAAGAGAAACAACATATCTCCAATCTAACCCGCTTCTATCGATTGTACCCGATATAGGTGTAGATGTACTATTCCCCAAATCTTCCGACCGTTTCCGCCCCTGCCACTGGCCGGTTTCATGAGAATGCCCTGTGCTCTTGCTCTGGCTCTGACTCTGGTGAGACTGACAGCGACAGTGATAGCGACAACAATGTTGAGCCATATACACCCATACCATTTTCCGCAAAGGAGCATACACAGAGCAAAAATGCCTTTCCAAGTTTCGAAAAAAGTAAAGCATTCACGTGAATGCCAAGCCACTTACGCCAACGCCAGCCAGCCCTGTGCAAGCACAGTACCTGTACAAAAGTGGAGTCATCGACGATAAACGTAGCGTAGCGTACTAAACCGCAAGGGCGACGACGACTTGCATGCTTGCGCCTGCTCAGCGTCCTCAACCCCTGAATATCCGGGCCCATATATCGATCGCCAGGGGCAAGTCACGCGTGTCATCAATGTTTGTGCCTGAGCATCAGTGATCAGGAAGCAACTTCAAGATCAGCCATTATGACATCAATGTCAACACTATCAATGACAACCGTGTAATGGAGTTGGAGTATCGTGAAAAGTTTTTGATATTCGCTACATAGGTAATTCTACGCCCTGCACGCCCCTGCTACTTGATCGCAAACTTGTAGTGAAGTTAGACAGATTCCTCAAACCCAATTGCTCGTTATTAGAAAAGGTGCCGCATGTTGTTGAAGTGGAGTAAAAAGAAGAATCCCTCCTGGTTCGCGCAATCTCGAGGACGCGCTTTGTTGCTGTTTACACATGAGTGGTATCCAGACCTTGCACTTTCAAAGTCCCAATCACTCCAGTGCAACACGAAAGGAAAAAAGATGTTCCCAGAGGGATGTGTGTGACGATAGGAGAAATAAGCGTCAGGCGATTAGAGCCATAACGTTGTCGTTGTCGCTTTCGCCGTCGCCGTCACCGTCGCCGTCGTGTAATGTTTTGTTTCTTTACTGACGCAAGCAGGCTGCCTGCGCCGGGTGGATGGAGAGGGGAGTAATGCAAGTTTGCAAAATCTTTCACTCTCAAGCGGGACGTCGGCGCGGGCCGCCCTTGAGTGACTTAACTCTGTTGAGAAATCCACTGCTCGGCTTGCCCTCGGCTGTAGGTGAGCCTGCGCTTTCAGTTGTGATGGATCGTTGCAGGTTGGCGCCACGAGGGGGAGATGCACCGTTGGCTTCGGTGGTCCGGATAGTCGCGCCCTTGGCATCATAAGCCTTGTCGTATTCGTCGCTACCAAAGAACGGGTTGGGCTCCGTGGCCTTGTTCTGAGAAAGGATTCCGGCACTGTACGAACCACTGGGGTTACCAGCTCCATAGCGCGCCTCGGGCGACTGAATGCGGGGGTTGTCACCATAGCGACGAGGCTGCGAGATGCCACGGAACCGCTGGGCGATTGACTTCTTGCGACCCAGACCACCATCAGCTAGTGACTTTTGCCTCTGGGCCTCAGTCTCCTCTTCGATAGCCTTGCGGGATGCCGGTGCGCCCTCCAGGAAGGTAGAAGTCCCAAGACCGTGACTTTGCTCGCCATGGACAATGTCATCTCGGCCCTTGGCACTGAACTCGGTGGTAGGCGGTGTCGCTTTCTTCCACTCGGACTCGGCGCTGGCAAAGTCTGTGAAGCCCTCAGCGCCTCTGCCGTGGATCCTGTCAAGGTCGATCTTGGTGTTCAGCGGTCCAGAGCCACCCAGTGAGTTGTTGGCGGAACCGACAGGGAAAGCCTCCATGGGCGCACGCTGATCCTTCTTGCGGTTGCGGTGGGGCTGCACAGCGTCGTAGGGGCCATCATGGTGAATCATGCTGGGGCCGTAGATGCCAGTCACGTCGAGCTTGTCGATGAGATCGAGGCCCTGAGGCCGGCGGACGCGTTTTCCCTTGCTATCCTTGCCATCTTTGGAACGCTCTTCGCGCTCCCGGCGACGCTCTCGGCGCCTACGCTCCTCACGCGGGTCGAGTGTGCCTTTGTCGGCTATGGAGGACTCAGAATTGCGTCTCGGGCGGCGGTGCTCTCGCTCTCGGCGGTCAGAAGAGCCTGGAGGCACTCTCGGCCGGGAAGGTCCGCGCGAGGATTCGCGTGCGCGCTCCCTCCTCTCCTCCTCGGAGCGCGAAGGACGGTGGCCTACACGGGGGTCGGTGCCGCTGCGGGCGGGTGCGGGTCGCGGGGGAGGAGCACGTTTCTTCTCGCCGTCGTCAATAGAGAGATTCTTCTGTTCGAGGGCAGGATAGTCAGTAAAGTTGGCTACAAAGCGCCTGAAGCGCTCCATTTGGAAGTGGGGAAAGTGGAGAAATTTTAAGGGGGTGCTGGGGGAAGGGTTGCGAGATTTAGCCGTCTCGGTGGTTTGGGATAGGTGAGTGCGTGCACAGGCGTGTACAAGTGTACCGTTGAGAGAGACGGTGTGTGCAACGTGATGGCGCCGGCAACGGACACGGCAACCGCACGGGATGTTGAGCTGCAAGGGGAGCGGTTTTCACGTACAAAGAGCTCTTCGGCGGCAAAGCCAAACGACGACTTCTTGGGAGAGTCCTTCATGGTGGCCGACATGTCGACGAGGTCGCGCTTGGCCTCCTTGTTGAATTCTTTCTCAAAGGTAGAGATGAATGGGTTGCGGGACATTGGCCGACTGCCAGAGCTGTCACGGTTGGCGCTGGCGGGCGAGTTCAAGGCTGGCGAAGGGAATGCGGGAGAGGCAGCGCGGCGGAATGGGTTGTTGGAGGAGAACTCAAGCTGCAAGCCGGGCGAGGGCCGCCTTTCTGTAGGAGATAAGAAAGCGATCAGCGGCGCGTCCAATTTCGTCACAGCCCAAGATATGCTGAAACAGGCTCGCTTGGGGGCTCATACCTGGCATTGACGGCTCTGCAAACATGATGCTGACCTCTGTTCACTTCCCTGCTCGGCGGCCCAATCAAACACTGGCGGCGCGGGCGAGGACAGGCGTGCTCGGTGCAAAAGGCTGGGCTGATGACGCGCACTGGGTCGGGTGGTGCTGGTGCACTCGTCGGCTATGGCCGCCTGCAGCAGCGCGAAAAGGGGTGCCGGCTAAGACTGGCGATACCGATGCTTTTCTGGTTTTCTGTGTCTCGCACCTGAGGATAGACGGGCCCAGTGGGTAAGCGCGGGCTGGTGGGCGGGGGCGCGCGTGTGTTGTGTGGGAGGTGTCGTGTTTGAGGGCCCGTTAGTAGTCTATGCAACGTCTAGTGAATACAGCGCAGTCGAGGTTGGCAGCAATGCGGGTTGGGCGAGGGTGGGAAGGGAGGCAGAAAAGCAAACGAATGAGCACGACACAACTACGAGGCACGGCAGGCGGGCAGGTGTAAGTAGCAGTCAGCGCAAGAGCAGCCTAGGGCTTTTTAGACCAGACCGGGACGCTCCACGCCTCTTCGTGTTTGCCGTGTTCGGTGGCACCGGCTGTGACCTGGGGCGTGCAAGTCACGAGCTGGCTGTCTAGAAAGCCTAAAACGACTGTCCCAAGGGTAAATCGGCGTGCTAGACGGGCTGCACACGCACTCGGCCTGTGGGGTTGGCCAGGAAAGGAGGGCCCGGGCTGCACGGCAACGCAGGGGACAAGGTCGCATTGGGGGGGGGGGAGCCCATGGCGCGCAAGCGTGTTATATGCGGCGTCGATGGCTTGGCCGCCCTGGACAGTGCTGAGTGTTTGGCAGTTTGGTTTAGCAGTGCTCTGTCTAGGCCGCCTTGTCTCGATCGCGGCCGTTCATCTGCGCTGCCATGCAATGCCGCCGCCGTAGTGCGACAAGGACGAGGGGACGAGGGGACAAAGGTAAAGGCACAAGGGGACAGGGGGGACAGGGGAAACTGCAATTTCTCCGCCATCCCACGCATCTACAGTATTATACACAGTACTATTATGTACGAATGTGTACATGTACAATACATGCAATCTCTACTCTGCTGCACCCACCCAAGCGGATTAGCTGCCGACCTCGGTGCAGGCCTGGATTTGCGGGGAAGACCCTGAGTTGCTTTTCCTCAGCCTCATGACCTGCACGCCCGCCCGCCTGGCAACCACATATGTACACAACCACCGACAACCCGACGTCGACCATTCCCGCCACAACTCCAACCAAGCATGGCTTCCCACCACACATTCCAAGACGTCCCGGGCCTGGGAGGCTTCTCGCGCTTCGAGCTCGAGCTAGAGGTGCACATTTTCCCCTATGTCGCCTGGGTCATTAGCCCCTGTATCATCTTCATTAACACCGCCTAGTTTGTCCAGTGTCTTGCCAATCCTGTCTATCTGAACTATTTGGCCCAGCAGAAGACGCTCGACAAGCCTGACTTTATCGCCTACCTCGGCTACCTGCAGTACTTCAAGGAGCCGCAGTACGCAAAATTCCTCCAGTAAGTCGCGTTACGACCCTGTGCACGTCATGTGCTGTGCACTGATGCCGATTGCGCATGCTGATGCTGTCACCCAGTCACCCAGGCCCGACGCTCCGTGCACTGGAGTTGCTACAGCAGGAGCGCTTCCGACAGGATATTCTGGCCCCCGGCCTCATGGACCGCCTGGTCATCGAGGGTCTGCGGCATGCCGTACCAGCAAAAAAGGACTGACGGCAACGGCCAAATCCGTCACGGCCGAGTGCTGTGTGATGCTTGCAGCTTGCTGCGTACCTGGTACCGAAGGCATGGACCGGCGTCATGTGAGGAGGCTTGGCGGCTTAGTCATTAGTAGTTACTGCAAATCATCGCCGACGCGCCGAAGCTGCCATTCCATGCATCTGCACGAACCCCAGCCACGCAGCCACTGTCGCCCCGACAGCGCTGAAGAACACCACCTTACCCAGCCTGTTGGGCAAAGGAGATTTAAAGCGCAGCGTAGTTTGCGCCACACCGGCGCACGCCATGCCACGCGCCCCGCCACTGGCCTTTTGGCTTAGATCGCAATCTATCGTTGACCATGACAAGCATCCTGCACCATGTGCCATCTGCTACCCACCGTGCCATGCACATGCGCTCCCGCTCCTAGCGAAAATATTGGCTTTGCACCACGCTATTGGAATGGTAGACGCTACACACTGTGCATCTCGTATCCGTGTTCGGCTGGTCATGGTGACGTTGTAACCTATCCTATGTATGTATGTATGCTTGTGCGGGTGGTGCTGAATCATCAAACAAACACTGTGCTTGGCCTAGCAACGCAGCAAACTGCATCCCAGTCGCTCCTAGCGCGGCCAGCAAGGAATGGACAAACTTCAAAAGTTCACTCGACGGCTGCCCATGACATAGCTGATACACGTGACGTATCGGGACAAGTTGCCCCGCGGCGCGCTATCGCATCATGGCGCATATTCGCGAGACCTAGCCACCATCAGGGTGCGCTTGAGAGCCGACACAGTACTCACACACTGGGCTGTAAATTCACACCATGCGCTCCGTCACCGAAGCCGAGTACGCCTTGTTCTCCCGTGTAATGTGCAATTGTTGATGCTGTACAGGAAATCCTGGCGTCAGCTGGACGACTTCCACTCCTTGACCGACCTGAAGATTCATGTCTCCTCACACAAGGAACCCCAGATCACGGCGGGCCTGCGATCTGTCTGCTGGAAGGTGGGACCCACCGTATCCTCCCATCCACAGCTCAGCTCATCCCACAGCTAGATCTTCCTCGTCTTCAAAACGCTCGACCGCTCGTCATGGCCCACCCACCTCAGCCAGGCGCGCAAGACGTACGAGTCTCTGCGATCCCACTACCTCCGCGCCATACAAAACCCCGACGAGTTTGAGTCCTCTGTAGACCCGCTGAGCGAGCTTTCCGAAGTATGTCTAACTTGCCCTCTCTAGACACTCGTATTGACAAGTACTAAGCGTTAAAAGTCCCCATGGGTAGCCCTCCGAGCCGATGAAGAACTCCGCGCCGAAATCTTCCAAGACATCGAGCGATGCATGCCAGACAATGTTTACTTTCGCCAGCCCGCCACGCAGAACATGATGCTGGACATACTGTTTGTATGGTGCAAGATGCACCCTGGCATAGGCTATCGACAAGGCATGCACGAGATACTAGCGCCGCTGCTCTGGGTTGTGGAAAGAGACGCCGTAGAGATGATCGAGCAGAAGGCTGGCTCGATCGACCACACGCTTGCAGAGATGCTCGACTCTGGCTACATCGAGCACGACACGCACATGCTATTCTCCATCATCATGCAGACTGCCAAGTCTTTCTACGCGCCCGCAGAGACGGGCTCGACGACCAAAGACACTCCAATGCTTATTAGGAGCTCCAGGATCTTTGAAAATTGCCTTTTGAAAGCGGATCCGGAATTACATGCTCATCTCGTTAAGCTAGAAATCGTTCCGCAGATTTTCCTTTTGTAAGCCACCAATACGCCCACACGGGCATCTTCTAACATTGTTAGGCGCTGGATACGCCTTCTATTCGGAAGGGAATTTTCCCTTGACGCCGTCTTCGACATGTGGGACGCGCTGTTCGCCATCGATTCGTCGTTGGAGTTGGTCGACATGATCTCGGTTGCTATGCTACTGCGCATACGCTGGGAGCTGATGGCAGCTGATACCAACGAGGCTTTTGCATTCCTGCTGCGATATCCAGAGCCATCCACACCCCCGTACACCTTCATCAAAGATGCTCTTTATCTTCGCGATCATCTCACGCCCCAGGGTGGCGCAGAGATCATCACCCGATATGGCAAGCAAGCGCCCGTTATCGAGCTCGGGCCCATGTCAAGAGACCGTGAACCATCACCGTCACCGTCATTTGTCTCCAGTCGCGCGCGCAACAACATACGATCACCCACCAACTTCATCAACCAGCAAGGCGTCGGGTTTGAGGCTTTGATACAAGGTGCTGCGAAGAACGTCTTGGATCGTGGATCACAATGGGGCGTCGGCAAAGTTTTGCGGGATGCTGTGGGTGAAGTGAGGAAGAACGTCGAGGCGTATCAGTCTGGCGCTAGCACGGGAAATACCACGCCGCGGTCTGGAGGAAGGGAATTCCGAAAGCCCGGACAGTTAAGCACAACCGCCGCAAATGGACGACCAAGCCATGAAGTAGCGCATTCGGCCAGCGCTCTTAAAAAGATAGACGAGCTTGACCGAAGAAACAAGACCCTAGCCAAGATGTTGGAAGTGGCCGTTGGTGGCTTGTGGGAATACCATAGGGAGCGGGATGAGGCGCAAAAGGCAAAACAAGATGACCAACAGGGAAAGGAGGCTATGGAAGCATTCAGTCTTGCTATTGCAAAAGTGCAGTTCGTGCAAGTGTACCTCGAAGACACTTCAATCCCGCTTCCTGCCGACGAAGCGACAGATCAAGCCGCAACAGCACAGGCCGCGGCGATGCTGGCTTCCCCGAGCCCCCAGTCCCCAGTGTCTTCGGAGCAAGCCTCTAGTGTCCCGCCTATTTCATTGACTACGACATCTCAGTCGACTACCCCACTGGCGGCGGTTTCCAAAAACCCTTCTCCTCACGACTCTCGTCCGACCTCGCCGCCGGCGCGTGCACTTTCACCTCCTTCAAAGATCGCCTCGACTCTCTCTCCACGTTCGAGACCGCACCTCACGTCGTCCAACTTCTCTTGGATGCTTGGCGAAGACTCGGCATCTTCACATTTTGCCTCTGGGGCCGCGCATTCTGCTTTTTCCTCTGATGAGAAGAGGCGAATGAAGGGAAAGGGCTTTCTGTTCGGCGACGATGACGACGATGAGGGGAGCATCAAGGACGGGAAGAGGGGGAATACCAGCGGCAAGGGCGGCGCCAAAGGCGGCAAAAATTCAAAAGGAAAGCATGCACCCGAGACCGAGATTGAAGAGGAGGTAATTGACCTCGCTAATATGGGGACAAGGGGGGTCATTTGAACGGTGCACTTTCCGATTATTCTGCACCAGTAACATGTACCGAAACCTAAGGAAGGAAGTCACCGGTCTTGCAGACTACGCATGAGGCTGCACCGAAGGCTTCAACCCAGTCGCAGAGGTTTCTTTTGCATGAAGAGACAAGACTGGAATTGTACGTAAGCTGCTCACTGTACAGCTACTTGGGACAAGAGTGTAACGGCTACGTGGGAAACAACTGGGCTATGCCGGCTGAAGGCGGGCGCGACCTTTTTGACGTGCAATGATACCAACTCAATTCATTTATCACTACGGCCCATTATCTGGAGGGAGTACGCATGTCGGAGTATTCCCACCACATGTCTAGCCCAATTAATGGCATGGTTACGAAAAGTAGCAGTGCAGTTGTGGGTTGCCCCACGCGCCTAGACTGCATAGTCATCTCACACAAACCTTTCCCATGCCACTTGCGCAAACCGGGTTTGGTGCGGCCACCAACACCTGACCAGGCAGCTCGATTTGCCACCACGTCTACTGCCCAAATGCTGTGTCCCTTGTCTGATTTGATGGCTGGCTAATCCGACCCGCCTAAATGACAAGCTTGGGAGATATTCCGGGGCGTGGCGCTGGACATGTTACAACCAGTGCGGGTATCGGCGTCAGGCCTGTTGGTGCCGAAACCGGTTGGTCATCGGGTTCTGAAAGATAAAAGGCAAGCCCCGCTTAGACCCCTCCAGCTTCTTCTTTCCTTCTCTCCAACAGATCATCAAAGCAGAAGAACTATATTACTTCCTCAACTCTACCAACCTACTTCCAAACTTTTCAACCACACATCAAAATGAAGGGCGGCTGCGGAAACTCTGGATGCACGTGCGCCGACTGCGGCTGCGCTCAGGGAGCTTGCACTTGCGGCAAATGTATGTTACTGTCACTTCTTTGCATGGCGTTCCTCTCTGACGTATTGACCAGAAACTCTCCGAACGGGCAATGACTAGCATGCGAGAAGACAACTGCGAGCCACCACCTGTCCATGGCACATAGCGCTTGACCTACTCTTGATGGAAAGCGACTGTCTGTATCATTGGCACGACATTCATTCACGATGAGCTAGTATGGGATAAAGCTACGAGCCGACATAAAGTAAAAGCAATGGAATAACATGATGATTCCCACACCTGAACATGGCCAGTTATGGTGAGGTGCAAACAAGCTTCGCGCTGCTCTTGTTTGTGCAGCAACCACTAACACAAGATTTGACGTCATCAGCCTGAGCTGATGTTGCTGATGCTTTCTGGTATACCCCGTACTTACAGTGTCGATATCGGTGTGAGCCCCCCACGTGACGTGGTACCGTGTCACATGTCAATGTTCAGCCGTCAATGTTTCCACGTCATCCTCCTGTGTCAGACTGTGAACTAGCAAGTGCATCCTAGCCTATATGTGCATGTAGTGTGTAATGTAGTCAGTACACCTATGCTCAGCGTTGGTCGACTACTAGTAACGCCGCGCTCAGGACCGACTCGAGTTTGATTGGCTTCAACCACCAGTCTCTCCTCGTCGGGTATAGATCCGCCGGCTAAGCAGGAACCTAGACCCCACTGGTTCTGTTACACGCAACGCATCATCACAACACGTTACACTTTCCTTTGCTTGTTGACCCTCGTCCAGCTCCCAGTCTCCCTTCTGAAGGTGATTTCTAACCCCCAAGTCCCAATCGCCAATCATGGTGTCTACGCGCTCCACTCCTAAAGGCGACTTCCCCGCCGTGGAGTCCTCACCTACCAAGAAAGCACCACGCTCCCGTACCTCAACACCAGACCCTAGCTCTATTTCGCCTCCCGTGAAGTCGATGGCAAAGCGCGCAGCCGACAAGGTCGCTGCAGAAATGGCGCCTCCATCGCCGTCAGAAATCGGCGAGGAAGGATGGTGCCACACAGCATCCAACATTACTCTCGGCTGGATCGCCGTGTCCTGGCCGCTCGTGCTCTGGGACTGCTTGTACATACTGCTGCGCCCGCACACCATGGCCGGCGGCGCCTTACAGTGGCCGCTGTGGAAGCCATACGAGATCTACGCGTCGATTGACCACGTGTACGGCTGGCCCGGGTGGGAGCGGGGCGATGGGTTTGGAGGCGCACAGGGCGTGCTGAATGCCGTTGAGCTTGTGCTGTATGGCCTCTATGCCATGGTCGTTTGCAACCACGGTGTTCCAACGGCGGGGGGCGCAGGCGTCCAGGTCCGGGCCAAGGCTGACTTTCTCGGGGGTGGCAGGAAGGTGCGGGGTAAGACTGGGAATCGTGCGGTGCTCATTGGGTTTGCGGCGGCCGTCATGACGCTGAGCAAGACGGTGCTGTATTGTGAGTTCCTTCCTCTGTGTGAAAGGTTGTGGAGGAAGAACACAGTGTGCTGATTGTTGGTGCGACAAGATTTCAACGAATACTATTCTGGCTTTGCCAACGTGAAGCACAATGACTGGCTTACGCTTCTCTGGTTCTACGGTGTCATGAAGTAAGTTTCCAATTCCTCGCCTTCCAATTGCCTTTGGTGATGGAGTTCCCCCTTTTTGTTCCTTTGCAAATCAAGCAAAACTAACGCATTCTTCAATAGCGGCCTCTGGGTTGCTTTCCCTGCTTACATGACCATCGTCTTTGGCACCGATATCATCCATGGTCTCGACATGGCCGCTGAATCCTCATCTAAGAAACGCAATTAACCTTTGCGCCTTTTTTTTTTCGCTCGTAGCTTTCAGCCGAGCACTATTCAACATTCTTCTCGTAATACGCACCTGCTGTAGCCACTCATGTTATATCTCTCAGTTACTTGCCCCGTATGCTCAATATGTTTTCTGTCCCAAGTTTTATTTTTTCGCCTGCCCACCTGCCCGCTTGCGTGCAGTCCACGTGTTTACGCTTATCATTTTTCTCTTTGATTTATAATCAGAACACTCGATGCAGCCGCGACCGCCGCCGCCACGCCGTCAGAACCACGCTTCGGACTCTTACCCAACATACACACTTGCCGGGCCATGTGGACGTATCCCCCATACCCTCTGAGCCGCTTCTAACGCCTTGTTCTGGCCCGTTCATTTGTACACGTATGCGATCGTATGTTCCATCATGTTCCAGATTCCAATGCAGGCTCTCAATCTGCAGCTCTGCATTCGCTTCATCTCTCCGTAGGCCAAAGCTGACACCCGGGTCCCCCAAATGTGGTGGCAGGGTGGCGGAGAGACGCTGTAGGGTGGCTGTCAGATCGTTGAGCATGTAGGGGGCGTGGAGAGGGGTTGGTGAGGTGAGGGTCGCGCTAGAGTCGGCGTAACTATTGGACATGTTGGTGATGGTATATATATGTATGGGTGTGTGCGTGCTTGTGTGTTTTGGTCAAAGGACAGAAATATGAGATTAAGGGTTGGGGGAAGGGAAAGCCGACATTTGCTGGGTTGGCTGAGCTAGTTGGTGAGAGAAAGGGAGTGTATTGGGTTTGTGCATGCACCGCTGAGCGGACTTTTTTTACTCGTTTCTAACCTACTGTCGCATTCACTCGGACATGTCAAGGAGCCGCGAACCAACGCAAGTACCAAAGTAAATTGTACAAATGGCTGGATTGATCTCTGACGGCCAAAGGAAGTCTAAACTACACAAGGAAATCTTGATTGCCATGATCTCGTCTCTCGTAACTTCATACCTGGCCCTCGTAAATGGAGACTTGGTATACTCCGCTTCTCTCTCATCTTCGTATCCATCCATCCATCCATCCATCCATCCATCCATCCATCCAATTATCCACCGTCATGCAGAACGAAAAAAAAAAAGGTAGAAACAAAAGAACCAGGACAAGAACGCCCTCCTTCAGCATCAGTATTCACATGACACTGCACCCACACAGTATCTTTTCCTTCTCCGTACGCGCATTCCTCTCACTCTCCCCACTGATAACACGCCTCTCTTGATTCAAATGCGCCATAGTAATCGCACCAGCAAACGGACCCTCATCCGCTTCCACATACGCTTTTTTCCGCTCCAACTCATCGCGTCCTGGAATTCGGAAGACAGACCTGTTGCTTGTAGCGGTGCGGTTGGAGGTGGCTGAAACGTAGGATTGCGACATGTTGTCTCCAGGCACAGGTGCGAGGGAGGATACAGGTGTGGGATCATTCATGACGCCGTACATGTCCACAGGCGGAGCAGGGGGAGGACGGCGAGGCTGCAGCGGATACGAGTGATTCACATACGACGACTCGGCACGGGCTGCAGTCGCACTCTTCTCTGACAAGTCGTAATCGGGGGAGACGAATCCGTCTTCAAGAGACATGGCGTGCGAATGCAGCTGCACTTGTCCGTCTACCTCGGATTGACGCATTACATCCTCATCTCCTAGGCCTTCCTGACTGCCTTGCATCACGAGATGCGGGTCATCGGCACATTTGAGAGGTACTGTACCAACTTGAGAGTGGACATTTCTGGATGGTGAGCGATCGGGGAGCGGAGGTGAAGTTGTATCTGCTCTCGGAGCACGGTTACGGGTCAGACTGGAGACACTTGGTTTGGGTCTGGCCTTTAAAGCGCGCTTGGACTGAGGAACTGACGGTGGCGTTGGTGTGCCGAGAGGTACGTAGGCGCTGCGCTTCTGGGATGCTGACATGGGTGTGGGAGTGTCGGGATACTCTACATTTGTGTCGCTGGAGGCTTCATTATCGTCTTCGTCTTGTGCTGCCTCGACTTGGATGCTAGGGTACTTCTGTTGTCTTTCTTGTCGTGAAGCTGCTCCATACTTGTTGGGTGTTTCCGGCTGCTGAGATACTGGTGCTGTTTGTGAGAACACAGTTCCTATCTTCTTCACAGGGCTCATGGATCTGGGTCTACGCTTAACAGGCGAATAACTTCTCCTCATCAGCGCACCGCCGCCGCCGCTGCCTCTTTTTAATCCAACAACGTGCTTTGTCTTAGCTGGAACTGTTGGACCTACATCGCCACCGTCGACGTGCGTCTTGAACCCGTCGCTCTTGGATCGTCTTACGACTGTTTGTTCATCTGGCAAAGAGTCAGGATTTGGTGTACCTGTGCTGGCATAGTTGAGGCGCACAGCTTCGCTCAAGCTGGGTGGCGGCGACGGCGTGATGGCTCTAATCGTGGAACGCGCGGTCGAGGGGCGCTTTGGGCTTGGGGGCGGCGATGCGGGCGGACGAGGGTAGAAGTGTGTTGACATGTCTGGGGTGTGGTTGTCCACGGCGAGGTAGCGTTAGTTGGTTCCAAGGTTCTGTCCCTTGATGATGACAACGATAATAGAAAAGACGCGCGGTCTGTAAGCCGGCTTGCAGGACGATGAGAGAGACACAAGTAGAGATTTTTCCAATAAGAGAGACTGGGCTTGTTGATGTGGGGGCCAGTCTAGTCTGACAAGCAAGCGAGGTGAATGAGAGTTTGCAAAACAGATTTTTCTGCGCGACCGAGTCCAGGTGAGAGTGAGTGCGTAACTAGGTGTCGGGGTTTGTTTATTTTGGCTTTGCCCTCTCCTTTCGCCTTATCCTCACACTCAATACCCAAAGGTGCTCGAAGCAAGTCAGTGAACCCATGTACTCCCTTGCGCCTAGAATCAACCGCCCTTGATAAACTAGCAACTCAGTGCTACGGTGATTCCAAAGTCATGTCTTGACGAGCAATGTTTTTTGTTTGAGATGCAAGAAGGCGACACGGCATCATGCAGTTACCGGTAGGGCGATGCACATAAGCGAATGTGCTGCATTTCCAGTGTAACGTGACACGGCATACGTCATTGTCGTACGCATGTGCCGACGTTACACCGTTTGGGGCATCGTGACCTTACCGGGCATCTGTGTCTTGAGTGTTATCCAAGGGCTGGCTGGTCTTGTAAGTAGATTACGCGGAGGCTTATGTAGGTGCAAGTTGCCAAGATGAGATCTGGTCATGTTGCCCAGGTGTCTTGGCTATTCACGCTACATGAACCCACGCCCTATAATTGCTCATGAGCAAGTTTCCATAAGGAAGTATTGACACAATCTTAATACATGACTGTACTTGAGGTCCTATGATTGGATACCACCTGATAGTCAGTAATATGCAGTATTCATTCAGGGAATGGACGCAGAACGAGGTGGGTTTAGGATACGATGAGCTTGTTTGAACTTGGTCATGCAATATTGACTGTCGGCAATGACGAGTAGATGATATGCAGAAGCTTGAGATGGTTAGGTACCTTTCGCGTGAACCATGGAACCATGGAGAGATGTTGGGCGGTCGGGAGGGGCGAAACCAGAAGCTGGAGATGATGCAAGAACCACGGGAATATGGTCAGCTGTTGAATGATTAGAAGAGATAGCTTGCTTGTAGCTCTTATAGTGTATTCTAAGAGTTTGTGCTAAGATGAAATCTTGGCAAGGCTTCAAATAGCTGGAAATTTAGCATTACTTGCTCTAAATCACTCACTCCATTGCCTGCGTACAACCCCGATATATATAAGAACTGGCCACTAGTATACTTGCTAGAGTTGACTTTGCATATACCCATTGCCTACTGCCTACTCATTATCTATTGCATGAAGGAACAACCACTAGCTTAGCAGGCCCGAACTTCGACAGATTTCACTCTTGAAAGCGTTCGATTAAAACACGACTTTGTAGAATTATTCCAACACTATCAATCAAAATTAACAAGGAACCTGCCTTTGTACAGTCTGTAAAAGCTCAAACAAACCCCATAGGGTACGCCTTACGGGTTTCTAATTGTACGAGTATCTCGCATAAAAATCAGCTCGCAGTCTTCATGTCAAGTCTTCTTGGAACTCTACCCACACTGCCCCCTATCATGTTTTCTGCCCCTACATTCATTTCTCTCACTTGTTGGAAGAAGGAACAGTTATAGTCTTTTGCTTCTCCTCGATCAGCTTACTCTCTTCTTCTGAATCCTCGGTATCCTCAGCGCGCTCCTCATCTCCACTATGCACATGATCATCATGATACTGATCTTCGTCGTCTGAACTGTCCAGATATTCGTGCTCGCTGTCAGTATCATGGTCCAAGTGGCTTACGTAGGTATTGTCTTCCTCATTGCTGTCGTAGCTATGTAGCTCGTGCGCCTCTGTGAGCAAGGTCATTTCACGTGCTTGATAGTTGTATTCGGTGTCAGACGCTTCTGTATTATGCACCGGGCTATTCGCAATATATCCAGCTTCTGTGATGTTGCTTGCAACATCCATAGTCTTTGAATTCGGATCAATCTGCGCTTTCATCGTATCCCCCGGCTTTTCTGTCGACTCGGATTTTTTGTAGACAATGGTTTCTCTCGGTGAACTGTTATTGTACACATTTACACCTCTAGTAACATCGGATTTCTCTTCTACCTCAGTTTGTTTATATAGTGTAGTCTTCGTCGATACCTGGCTATTATGCTCTTCTTCCTCCCCTGACATAATATTGAGATATCCTTGTCGCTTCACTTTGTGTTTCGACGCCCCGTTATCTCCATACTTCTGGAGCGTTGATGCGGCCTTTTCAGTCCACTTGCTGACGTTATGAAGAACATTGGCGCCGGCTTAGACGTTACACTTGTTCTTAATGCTGAATGATTGACGAGATTTGGTCGGATGAGGGGCTGGGGAAACCGGAGTGGTGACTTTAGGAGTATCATTCATCAACTTATGTCGCAGTTGGAGTTTGGGAGTTGGGAGGTGCATTGTCCTATAGGTGAAAGTATGTTCTCTGATACTGTTGAATTGGTGTTATTATTGTTTTATGGGACTGGATACTCGCGTGTTAAAGTGACCGATATCTAGGTTATGAATTATTAGTCTCTAAGTAAAATCTTGTAGTGTGTTCTTAGTTTTTTCTTTCGAGTTCTCTGACTTTATATATGTGCATTCATGGGAACCGGAAGTTTTGGAAAATTCAATGAGTCAGACTTGAAGAGTCTATAATGTGACGATGTTGCTCGTGAAGATTATATACATGAATAGGAATGCAAGGTTCGAAGAATGAATCAGACGCTTCTGTATTATGCACTGGGCTATAGTTGCATAGAGTGCAGTCCATTACTCCACGCTGTTAATAACTTGTTCTAGCCTAATAATTGCTTGTCGAAGTTCCTGTGCGTGGGTGGCAACTTGGTCTGCCTCTATGGCTCTGGCGGCGGCGTTGGCCGTGGCGGCGGCGGCAGCATCGTTGAGTTGTTGCTGGAATTCGTGGAGTTTTTGCTGGATTTTGAGGAGTTTTTCTTGGACTTTGTCGTCTTTGGCGGCGGCGTCTTTGGCGGCGGCGGCAACAGCTACTTTAAGTTTCTTCTGTGTATCTTGGAGTTCCTTCTCGAGTTCGGCTCTGGCGGTAGCAGCATCCCTGACTTCTTTCTGGGAATTGGCCAATTTGTCGCTGATATCGAGGACTTGCTGGTTGGCTTCCTCAGTTTCAGCTCTTGCGGCAGCAGTCTCAGCTCTTGCAGCGGCAGTCTCGTCTTTGGCGGCAGCAAGGGGGTTATCTGCGATTTTAAAGGGGTTGAGGAGCTTATTAACAAACTTGACGAACTTGGATAGTAGAGGGCGTTCCTTGCTGTGTCTGTTGGTCCAGGAAGAAAACGAGTTCCAGCCGGCAGCAATCCGGCGAGCACACAATATACACCAGCCTTGTCGTAGACGCAGTGCCCGACGGGGTGCCCAAAGGGCGGGTTCAGCAACAGGTGAACAAATGAGTGTAATGTGATCGATGATGCTAGTATCTAGGTGAAGCCTCAGGCCGCTAAGTACGGGATACCCGCCAAGGAGCTAGTCCTTATCGGGTATGGTGGGTATACCCACATATGACCATAACAAGCCTGACAGCAGAAGCATCGCTACGGATTAGAACGCTAGACGGTAGAACTGGTTCAACGTTACGCGCAATCGTTTGCTGTACTTGAAGGAGGTTTTCGAGGTGGTTGAGGAGTAGGACGTCGAAGTGATGTGCGTTATCGTTCGAAGAATATTCTTCGGGGGCAGCAACTTTGCCAATAAAGGACAAGACGACGAGGAGAATGTCACGGACGCAGTGCCGGACGGGTGCCCAGAGGGCGGGTTCAACTGAAGGGTGAACAAGTGAGTGTGATGATCGATGATATAGTAGTATCTAGGTGAGGTACAGCCGATATATACCCAGTATCCGCCCGGACGCTAGTCCCTACCGGGTATAGTGGGCATGCCCACACATGACCACAACAGAGAAGGAGCAGCATCGCTGTGGTCATTATTGTGTTGGTAGTTTTGGCACAGTTTGTTATGTTGGTAGTTATAGCACAGTAAGCTCGCGCAAGCTCAGAGTCTTTATTTACCTGAACCTGCTCCGTTCCTGCCATATCTCATCAACAGTGTATCACTTCCCTCTACTAATACACATTTTCAATTAACTAAACCTAACGACGAGATTAGGAGGGCAATGCGTGAGATATATGCGTCGAAGTGTTCACTTGCCTGCTTTAGCAGCCTTCACTTCCGCTTCTACCTCTTGAGGGGAAGTAGACGTATATACGAAAACAGTCAAGGTAATACCTTAACACCTTATAATTAATAAGGTCTAGTGTTCATTTAGTGAAGGCACGAAGTAAGAGAGCCTCAGCATACAACGACCTTGTATGAACTTGGCCGCGCAACACTGACTGTCGGCAGTGGCGAGTGGAAACATGCAAAACATGATATCACCCTACTTTCATATTACGCAACGTAGTACACAGTAGTGAGACTACAACTGCGCAAGTACACGCATACACCTCAACACCTGTTATGGTCAGATAACACAGAATATAATCCTCGCAGTGTATTTCATTCTAAACCGCAAACACTTTCCTACCTTTCCTCGTTTCCAACGACTCCACGATACAAGACTATAGAAAGCCCAGTTCACACCTCTCTCTCTCTCTTTTTTTCCGATCCCATACTCCGCGTTGTGTCTGCTTGCCTAGTCCTGTTGTTTTCGGGCACGGCACGGTGTGTTACACCCATGTCTTATAGTTCTTCAAATGACCGCGGACCAGCAAACGAAAGGGAATATCAGTAATGCATACCATGACTCTACCCCGCTACTTATGACATGCCTGACTCTACATCAAGACACAGCAGCACCTTCCTCTACCTCCTATTCCAGCCTCCCCATTAAACACTATGTCCGGATACATGCCCAGTATCTGCTCTCTATACTCCTCTACCTCTCTTACCGGCTTTTTACCAAGACTGTCCGTCGAGTGCGCCTTTTGATATGCCAGAGCACTATTCGCAGTTAAGAGGGCACCACGTGTATGCGTGCGCCCCCTCGCCTCGCTGCGTTGTCGACGCTGCAACTCGAGATTATCATAGGAGCCCCATGGAGGCGGTCGGGGTCCATTTGGGTTGTCGAGTGAGGAGTCAGTTGATGGTACCGGAGATGATGGCTGTGTAAAGTATTCGGCTGGTTGGGTGTGTACGTCGTACTGGGGAGGGATAGAACGTGGTATGTCAGCGGTCTGGTGCGGTAGTTTGCCGTAATTATTTTTTGAAATCGCATGTTTGGGTTGGCGCCGACTGGGTATGAAAGCGTCGTCATCGATGTCGGACCAATTACCACGAGGAATGTGCAATGATTCCGCCGCAATGGACCGTACACGGTCATAGATGACACATTGTTGAAGATTGCTACTTTGGTTGCGGATGTAGGGACGTAGTGGGGCTTTGAGACTGTCAGATAAGTGCGACGCTCCAGTCGCGATGCTTTCTCTCAATTCATTCAACTCCCCGCAGTCGTAGGGGCTTGGTAATGACCGTTGCTTGATCTGATGTGTGTCTTGTAAGTTCCCAGCTATCGGCGTAGTCATCTGGAACGAAACTCGTCTAGATCCTTCCTCGTGATCTTCTTCGTCATATTTGTCACCTCCTGGACTATGCTCATCCTTGAATGAGTCCTCTCCCAGTGGAAGTGGCGGTAGTTGTCGATAGTTTGCACCTGTGTGTAGGCCTTGATGAGGGATTGGTTTACGTAGAACGGTTCGAGCTGTTGTGCAGTTAACAGACTCCATTTGTTGTATTCGCGGATGTGATAGTATTGTGTCACACGCTGTAACTTTATCTGAAGCTAACGAGTGGCTGCCGCGTGGGGTGACAGCTCGTGTAATGTGATGTGATACTGCACTATCGGCCAAGGTATCGCAATTCGCCGTTCTTGTTTGTGTTTTATCATCTTTTCCCGGCTTGAGTAATGTTACAGAGTCGGCTTTAGGCTCAGGAATGCTTGCCGCAGCTTGGAAGTGAATTGTGTTTTGACCGGATTCATGATTCTCTGGTGTTGGAGAATCAGACTCGATGTGCAACGAGGAAACCCGTGGTATTTGTAGTGGACTTGGAATCAAACTGTCGCAGCTTGAAGAACGAGATGATGATGCTGCCGTTTCGCAGTATACTTGATACGATTTCCTTTCGACTGACTTCTCAAGTAAAGGTAGCGCCTCGCCAGGCACGTCGGAGGCCGTATCTGGGGGGGTAAAACGACTGTGATCCATGTTGTGAGCTTGTGACTAACGATAGCGCGTGAAGTCAAGTTTGTAGGAAAAGAAATATCAGAAATGTACATTGCAGGGAGCGAAATTGCGGTACCAGCAGCGGCCAATAAGATGTTATTTGTCTCAATAGAGCGCGTGGTTACTATGGCTGTTTCACTGGTGGTCGGTATTTTGAGCACTGGAACAACGTCATCGCACGAAACACGAACCTCGTGATCCAGAGGGGTGTCGCTAGCGAAACGGCAAGTGACGGTGAATAACGGATCGCGCAAATATTGTAATGGTACTAGACGCCAACAGCAGCTGAGTAATCTTGAATGCCTTTTCGCAGTCCTTGCTCGAAAAGCCAGGTGAATCCACCTCTGTACCCACTCTCTTTTATACGCTTAAGAACCCACAGCTCGAGCATACCGATCTTATCGCCTCGTGTCTGTTTGCCTTGGAAGAAAACAGCAGCATCGTGGTATCCTATTTGCCACCCTTGTTCGTACTTTTCGTGCTCGTAGTGACCGTGAGGGTCCACGCCGCTCCAATAAGACACGTGTTGCTGGATTGCTTCATGCATGCGCCCGTCTCTTTCCTGTCTCGCCTTTTCGGCTAGTTTGTACCTATCATCGGCGGACAAGGTCATGTGCACGGGTGGTACGATGCTCCCATCCTCTGTTTTGGCCTTGAAGCCCCATTCACCGCCGGGCATCCAGTCCATCTTCCACGTCCAAAAGAAACTACCACCAGCCCGCTGTTGGTACCTGCGACTTTGCTCTTGACCAAACTGTTTCACAAGCTCTTCTTTGGGTTCACCACCACCCCTGGCCCACGAATCCTCTGTCATGACGCATGAGTACTCGCCCACAATTACCTGGATAGCCCCGCGATCGTGTACGGAGCCTTCTTTTCCGTCGAGCTGACCTAGCTTGGTACCCGCTTCTTGTATAATCTGTTGTGGTGTCTTGGCTTTATCTTCTTTGGTAAAGGCCCAGTAATAGTGCGTGTCGACTACCACCGGGCATTGCGAACGGGGATACACCGAATTCTTCTGCAGGGACCAGTCGACTGCCTCGGCGAGGTCCCAGCCGTCTGATATGACAATTGGCAAGCTAGGATCGATGGCGGAGACGGCGCCAATACACTCGTCATACCATTCGTACATACGCTCACACTTCCATTCAGCCTCGTTGACAAGCTGGAGGCCAACAATCTCGGCGCCCTCCATTGTATCAGCAGCGATGAACTGACAGCAACTAACGCCCAGTGCGCGGTTCATAGAACTACACCATAGTTCAGCAAGTCCACTATTGGTGCCAGAGTGTTCTTGTGCATTTCCGCCTCCCGGAAGTGCGTGCAGATCGACCAGAACGCCAATCGAGTGTGCGCGTAGGCGTTGGATCAAGGATCGAATACTGTTCCAAGCACCAGTATAAATTTCAGCATAAGGCTCAAAGGGCGTACCCTGTGTGAAAACTGGATTAGGAAGGTCATAATAACCGATAGGCAGACGGACGGTGGTGCACTTTGCTACGTTTTTGAGCCACCCGATGGCATTGTCGGTCACAATGTTCGCCCAATGCTCTTCGAACTTTTGTTTGGTACCGGCAATGCCAATCTTGTCGACCCACGCTCGGACTGCCGCAAGTTCACTTGATCCTTGGGCGCCCTCTAGGAAGCGTGAAGGCTGAAGCCAGCGTTCAATGACGTAGACGGAACCAAGGTTAGTACCATGGTGGTAGCGATAGCGAAGGATATCTAGGGTTGTTGGGTCGCTGATAGCCTGCTGCTGACCTGGACCCGAGCCCTGATCCTGACCCGACCCTCCGTGATGATGGGGTGGAGGAAAGTGATGCTGATGCTGTTCTTGTGAATTGCCAGGATGACTTGAGGCGTGCTGGTTTTCTGGTTGAGAGAAGCTTTTTAGCTCGGCCTTGGCCTTTTGGAGGAAGCCCTTCATGATGATATCAAGAGAGCTAGAGCGCGTAAGTATGCTAGTGAGGCAGTGCACCACAATTGGCGACTCACGATGTTTACCTGGCTTGCTTTCTCAATAGCAGACATGGACTCTGGGCTTATGCTCGAACCACTTTCAGGTGTAGGTAAACATTTGAGTGAAGGCTGAAACGTCGAAGTTTGTGCGTATAGATAGCGTCGCTATCCAGCGAAGACGCGGACTGTGGAGCCGCGTAGCCATGCATGTTAGTGATGTACTCTTCTACGATGACGTAACGCGTGAGCTGGAGGCAAGAGGGATTGTGGGATTCTCCGTGGTAGACTACAGCCATACGAAAGACACAAGTCCATAATCACGTGTATGAGATGCCAATTGCGATGAGAGAGTCATGTTTAGCTAAGAAGTGCTGGAATGCAGTCCGTCAGACGTCGGACGGGTGTTTGTCTACCTAGTCCAGGGCGCCATCCCGCAGTGCCCGCCGCCATCCGCCAAGCTGGACCCTGACATGCCACCAATCGCGTCGCCTATACAACTTGCCCAACCGCGCGTGCCTATGGCCGCACAACAACTTGCAGCTTCTCTTGTGTCTTTCTCTGGTCTTTTACTTTACCAAACACCCGAAAGACACGGTAGAGCAGGTTCCTACATAGCCATTGTCGTCCCATTCCACATCACAACTGCGCATTACGGCGCGTCATTTGGGCCCGTTTCACCTTTAACGCGTCACCGAAATCAATACATGCCAGCGATAATATGAACGCCACCATAACACCGCAAAGACGTGACATGGCGAGTCAGCATAGCCCTTCCAAGACACTGACTCGGCACGCATTGAGCCATCTTACCCCGAGTGCCATAAATACATGCCAGAACCAGATCAAGGCATACGAGGCATCCGGACTTTCTCGCGCTCAAACCCCACTGAAGCACCTTACCACCCACATCCCGCCAAGCTTTCAAGACAAAGAGAACTTGGCGACGCCAGACGCGTTGTTCAAGGGCAAAAAGAGGGGCATAGAAGAGGTAGATAGCGTTGAAACCATTGAAAGCTTGAAGATGCTCGCTCGCTCTGGTGACGGGGATGCTGTGGGCGCTGGCATGCGCCTCACCACCGAGGCCGTACAAAGACACGCTGTAAACTCACCCGCCACACCTTGCGCGTCATTGCCTTGCTAAACCATGCCAACAGTACAACTACATCGGTCTCGCAGACCCCGGCTCGCCTACCGAGCGCGCCACGCCTTCACCCGAACCAGAGCCTATGCATCCATCCCAAAACAGCAACCAGTCCTTCTCCGACCTCCTCAACTATGAAATGTGCGCTAGTCAGAAGAGCGAGCATGGCGCAACAAATCATGCTACCGTACCGCCCGCCGCACCTGCACCACCATCCTCTCAGGAAAAGAGGCGATCCCGCGCAGAACAATTGCGTACGCGTCTCAAGTTCGGATTGTACAAGGTCAAGACAAATCAAGTCACCAAGCGCGATGCCGATATCATTAGGACATACGAAGCCAGCACGTCTCACAGTCACTCATACTCGCTAGACGCGCTCAACGCGTCCAGATCAGCAGCTATCGCGTCATCACGAGAATCACTCGACGCTTACCAAGTGCCTAACATTACCGTTTCATCTCCTCGACGCGAACAGGCGCCTGTCTTTGTACAGGCAAATCTTGATCCATTCCGTCCCATCAGTAAACTCGGGGCCGCGCCAATCCAATTTGCCATGCCTGAAGAAAGTTTCCAAACATCATCACATATGCTACAGGGTTATGAGCCTTCGTCTTCACCTCCACCTGCGGCATCCCTGGCGTCAATGTCGGGATATAAAACGAGGAATGAAGTGAAGGAAGAGACTGCACACAAGAGACTACAACGGCTCAAGCAGCAGCAGTTTATGGATGGCAGTATAAGTAGCGGATTACAAGACAATGCGGCCAAAGGCCTCATCCAGCTAATGCAAGGACGGCCGTAACAGCCTGGTTGACATAAGCACATGCGATTGGAACGCGTTTCACTGCTGAGATGCTAGTTTACCCATTTGCCTCGCCGAAACTCTTTATTTATATTAAATGATTTATGAGAGCATTATTATCAACACCATTCCTCCAAAGCCTCATCCCGGGCTTTTTGTGTGCTGCACACTTGCTTGATATTGCTGTAAACCGACTGATCACACCGCAGCTGATATGGTGGTGTGAATAGATTGAGTGTGTATGATGTTTTACTACACTTGTAGCCTATATCACACTCCTCGTCTTTCTTGTAGCAAAGACAGAAACAGCCACGTCACAACCCCACCTAATGTAAGTTCATCGGACTTTGTGGCACAATATTTCGTTTCTTTACTCTACCGTGTCATGTTTGTGTGTGATACTCACTCATGCTTACTACACAACTATTCTCTCAACACCCGCGGTTAAATAAGACCCTTTTTCCCTTGATCGTCGCTACCCATACCTAGGGATTGGCACTAGCTCCTTGCAGTAACCCTGTTTTCTTTGACAGGCTGCAGGGTCCTGGTCTGATACTGGAGCATTGGGAGGTCTGGGCTTTGCGGGGTGTGGAGTCGTGGTTCAGTGAAACGTGGGGGGCGCACGTAACGGGATATCTACCTCATAGCATCGACCAAGCCATGAGCATACTATATTTGCCCGACTGACATCAAAATCATAGGATAAAAGTGAAATGGAACATGGATAAAATTTGGGGGAGTGAAATGTTTGATTTGCTACTTGCGTCTCAGATTTACTTCAGAGACCAGACACCATTTTCCTGAATAATCTCAATCGGTCGGTTCTCGTCCAGTGATCTCCGGCCAGCCTCAAGAATGGCAGTCGTCGCAATGGTGTTCTTCAAAGTTGGTAATGGCCGCGCGTCAAGCTGGTCTAGCGTAACTTTCCCTGCGTTGAGATTGTTGACAGCATCGATGAACTTTTCAAAAGAAATGTAACCATAGCCTGTCTGACCTGCGAAATTGCCCTCCTCGTCGGGAGCATACTTCATGTAAAAGCTGAAAGTTGTCAATACGCTGAAGTGCAACTTGGGTGGTCCCTGGCCTAGACTTACGGATTGTACCAGAGCAGACCGCCCTCGTCTTCGGTGACATCGTAGCCTCGCTTGGCTTGATTAACACGAATCTCTCCAGTAGATGCCATATAATGAAAGTACTGATTGGAGTGTACGCCAGCATTTTGTGGGGCTGCCCAGCCAGCTGTGTAAACTCCTGTTCCGACCTTGCTTGGATCGTCCTTTTTCACCCAGTTGGTGAGTAGTGTGATTGTGTCCTCAGTGGCCGGGTCGCACCCTAGACCTGTCGCTATTCCCTTTGCCGCGCTGGCCATGACGCGCACTGGTTTCCAATCGGGAATCATTGATTCGTTGATGTCGATGTGGTGGGAGTTGAGGTAGTAGGAAATATCCGAATCGATACCTGCCCATGCTTTGAAAGTTTCCAACTGGCTCCTGGTTGTCTCGTCAGTCACAGTTATGTCCGGATGTAGATTTTTACACTGACTTTGGCTGGCTCATATATGAGTAAAAGTAGTTGAAGTCGCCGAGTTTCTGCGCCCTGAAGCGTGCATCCGCATACGCGGGGTCATATCGCTTGTGGTGCTCGATGTAGACGAAAACATTGTGCTTTCTGGCGGCTTCAAGAAGCGCTTGGTGATGTTCTAGTAGCTTTACTGCAGGCTTCGTGATGAGGACGTGAATACCCCGTTCGATGGCATATAAAGCGATGGGGTAGTGGGTGGTATCAGGGGTGAAGATGGTAACTACAATGTGTCAGCGATTGCAATGTGGAGCCTGCGCATTCGCGACCTACTTGCACTGCCCTTTGGAAGTGCGTCAATAGCCTCCTTGTACGCATTCGGGTCGGTTTTTCCTTGTTTTGGGAATTCGTCAAATGATACATCCAGGCCGTTGTATGCCTTGGATATGTTCTTTTGCAGATGGTCGCCTGGCCAAGTTCAGCATGCTGCATCGGTAGATAAATTCATGCTTATGGCCACGTACGAATGGCGGGGAATTTGCCGCCCGATGTTCCAACCATGGACAGTTTGCCCACCTTGCCGCGCCTTCGAAGATCAAACAACGTCAGTCCAACGACACCGACCTTCTTGTCTGATTTGGAAGCGCCGCCTCCTACGAAGCCCGTCGTGTACTCGCCAGTACCGACCTAGGGATAAGTTAGGCCGAGAGATGCTCACTATTACATGGCACGATTGTTTCGGTTGCGCGTCAAGTAAGCACTGCATGGCACTACCGGTATGTGTTCATACCCCAAAGCAGTAATACAACAAGGATAGTAAGGAGATGGCTTACCATGAGAACTTCTAGTGGTGCCATGATGACAGCTGTGTCTGATGGTGGTGCAGTGAGGACGGTGGTGGATGTTCAATTAGGACAAGTTCTAAGCCGGTCCGGTGCTGTGTTTTGTGGGTGGAGAATGGAGGGCGCAAGTACGGAATACATAATGCAATACCCGACATGGCGTCGTCGGCATCTGAATGCTCCACGATGGTGACGGAAAATCATAGCTAATATGGCCCTAAGGACGCGATGAGGGGCACCGAACGCGTTCTGCCGGCAGCCGCGGCCGGACGACGTTACATTGTCCAGCTGATGCCACGAGGCCGTCAGTGGATACCTATCTAGGTGTACGGTACCTACCGGTACTATGAATGTCCGCATCGTGCAGCAGTGTGCAGTGTGCAGTGTGCAGCAGGCCTCGATCAGCTCCATCAGCTTCCTGGCAGAAAACAGCATCTCGAATGCTCTGGCTGCACTCTGTACGGCGCATCACGAGTGCTGGGGCTCATCCGAGGGGTGGAGGGGTACGGTAGGTAGGTAGCAAGCCACTCAAGCTTCCCCAGGCCAAGCCTAGGTATAGGCCCCCCACGCCCCCGCGCGCCCCCCATTGGTGGAAGAATTTGACCACAACCTTCCATGGTCTAACATGGCTATGTTGTCCCACTATGGTCGACATGAAACCCTGCCCTATGCCGCACCTCCAACTATCAGGAAGCCGCCGAATTAGTCACCTGTATAGAAAAGGCCGCACTCTGTCCCGCAGTTCGCGCAGTTGTACCCCGAACTTGCCAGTGCCCTGTACCCATCCTCTGCCCTAGCTGTCTGCTGCCATTGCCCTTGGCGAATGAGCGCCGCGCATTCAAGACCATCTTAACAACGGTCCTACGTATGAGGGCCGCTGAGGCGCCCCAGTGGTACTAAAGAGCGGGAAAGTGGCATGGGAACCCGTCACTGCCGAACTAACCTGTCTGATTTACTTTGCGCCAATTGCCTCCATCTCGCTGCTATATTAAAGCTGACCGAACCTTTAGCTACACCCTTCATTGCTGTCTAATCTCTTCCTCTTTCTTGCATCATCTCCCAACTTCCCTCGAAATAATCAACCATGGCAGCAAACGGCAACGGGGCCAACGGCCACAAGCAACGCACACCCTTGAGACCGGGCATCTACTCACCGACCATGACCTTTTTCGACCCGGAAACCGAGGAACTAGACATCCCCGTCATTAAGAAGCACGCTGTGCGACTAGCAGAGGCTGGCCTTGTTGGCCTTGTCACCATGGGATCAAACGGTGAGGCTGTGCATCTATCGCGAGCCGAGAAGGCTGCAGTCACGCGAGCAACCCGAGAGGCTCTCGACGAGTCTGGCTACCAAAATGTCCCTGTCATCGTAGGAGCATCCGAGCACGGCATTAAACTCACCATTGAGCTCTGCAAAGAAGCCGAGGCTGCAGGTGGTGAATACGTACTTGTAGTCCCTCCCAGCTACTACCGCTACGCCATTGACGAGGAGGCAATCTACGACTACTTTGTCAAAGTTGCAGACGGCTCACCGCTCCCTGTCATTCTGTACAACTACCCCGGTGCTGTTGCCGGCATCGACATGGACAGCGACCTCATTATCAAGCTTGGCAAGCATCCCAACATTGTCGGCACAAAGTTCACATGCGGCAACACGGGTAAGCTCACTCGTGTCGCCCTTGCTACCAATGCTTGCACAACCAAGAGCAACGGTAGCGGCTACATGGCCTTTGGCGGCATGGCCGACTTCACAGCCCAGACAGCTGCTAGTGGCGGATCCGGCATCATTGCCGGCGGCGCCAATGTGCTTCCCAAGACGTGCGTCAAGGTCTGGAATCTGTGGAGCGAGGGCAAATACGATGAGGCCATTGAGCTGCAAAAAGTACTCAGCAAGGGTGACTGGGTCCTCACCAAATCTGCCATCCCTGGCACCAAGTCGGCCATTCAGTCATATTATGGCTACGGTGGATACCCACGCCGGCCACTCAAGAGGCTGCCACAAGAAAAGGTGGATGCGGTGGCAGAAGGAATCAAGGAGGTCATGGAAGTGGAGAGGAAGTTATAGCTCACAATCCTGGTTTTTGGCCCCTGTTGCTACGGAACATTTACGCTCCAGCTTGGTCTTCTCATCACCAATTTCAAGATTTCTTCTCCTTTGCAGTAACACACACCGCACCTTCTCTTTGCAGGCACTCGAGCGAAAAGCACCTTCTTACTTTGCATTAACGAAGCATGGCTGTACATACACGTCCCTGTCTTCAATTTCCTTTCCATTCTATATGGCCGGGTCAATAGGTGTGTGAAAATTTGGCATCTCCATGCATACAAGATGTTTACCCACAACATGCCAGACGGCCGTTATATTTCCCACGTGATATCACCACCCATGCATGTGATTTACCGAAGCCGACTCACAAACTTCGTCACATACCCTGCTAGCCTGAGTCGATGATGCGATGAGACATGACTCGGTAACGTGAACCGTTTCAACGCAGGTCAATCACGTGCTAGCGCGACAACGTTCGCACCGCCACAGGGCTGGCAAACGCCCCCCCCCTGTATGTACCCCACCCCGGCCCCCTGCCTCATCTTACACAGTGACGCTCAGACTGGGGGGACATGGTAAATAATACTAGTCCAACAAGGGTACCAGGAACCAAAACTACACACACATCTGTTCTTTTTTCCACCACGTCTATTCTTGCACACCATTGCACACCGACTATGTATGGATACTCATACCGAATGTGTTGCAGGCCGGTAGGTTAGTCGCACACTAAGTACCTTGCTTTTCTCACTTACGGCGATTTTGAGAGAGAGAGAGAGAGAGCAAGTAGTACCCGCCTCCACTTCCCGAGATAGTCGCAGCCCCATCATCATCCCCCCCCCCCTAAAATACACACCCAGTGCAGCAAAACAAAACATGATACATACCCCCTATGCTGTACACCTATCGTACGTGCGTACTTGGCATAAAAAATGGATATACGGCGCCGGCACCCTGCACAGTCAGACTTCCCAACGTCATTATCAACGCAAATACTGACATTACTTGATACTTCAAGATTTGATATCTTTTTCATTTGATATTTGTCAATTGCTATTATTATGTGATATTTGAATTTGGGATTTTGATACTTGATGATTGACACTTGACACACGCGCACGTGCCAGAACCATACGACGTAAAACATTATACGATCCTCTCCCATTTTAATCGCAACCAAAGGCGAGACGAGGCGAGACGAAGCTGCGTGCGCAAGGGGGACAAGGTGAACACTGTAGGTGGAAACTGGGCGCGTATGTCGGTGCCTTTATTCGGTGAAACCTATCGGCTTTCTTGCGGCCATGGCTGCGGAGAGGGGTTTGAGCGCGCTAAATGGGACCAATGAACCGAATATTCCCCCGTCGCCGCAGTTGGTGCGTCGTGTGTCACATAAGCGGGTTTGGACGGGCGAGTGAGATTTAATATGGATATCATCATGGTACTCCGTCGTGGTAAGCATACACCTAGAGGAAAGCGGGGTAGAGAATAAGGACGCATACGTGGTACCATGTAATGATTCATACTTCTCCATGTTGCTAGCAGTGTTTTTTCCCTCATTTCCCCGCTTAGCAACAAGCAAAAAAAAAAATAGCTGCGTGAATGGCCGTCAAAGATCAGCGGCATTACCTGCTATAGCAGTTTCTAATTGCGCCCCATACACCCTTCATTTACGTATCGTTTCGTCAAGTAACACCAGTCCAAATGATCCCATGATATAATTTTACAGTCCAATCCAATCCCATTCAGATCATCCCGTTGTTAGTTGTCCAGAGCCTAGATCAGTGCTTATGCGGCTCAACAAACTCCAAGACACCTAGATTTTTGGTGCCCCTTCACCCCACCCAGTGATCCTGTATATCCCATTAAATTCTCTGTGCCATTTCATCTTAAATTGCCAAACCGTTCCCCAGACTCGTCCATCGATACAAGGATAACACTTCTCGTCGTTTTGCCGGTGTCATTTCTCTTGCGTGGCCGTGACCTTTTATCTGTGCTAGTGTCGATATCATCACTTTGCGGAAGTTTCTCTGCAGTTTTCGTTAATCATGTGCCGATGAATACAATCATCTGGAAGCATGCTTACCTGATACTCTGTGTTGAGCGTCACGACGGCGGCTTCGTGAGCGCGGACAATTGTTTCGCAGGCCCGAATCACGCTGTCGTTGGTCTCGGTCGATAGCTTGTCAGCCAAAAGAAGCAGGATGAGGCTTCCTTGTAAAAGATACTGCTATATGTTAGAACGGATCTTCTCATGCTTGTCTAGACAGAGTATGACTTACCATGCCAAACAGATAGGGCATAAAGGACAGATCTGGGTCAACATCCAGTATTTGCTCGACTGCGCGCGCAGCTGCGATCGCGTTGGAGCTCGCTGCGAGGAAGGACTGCGAGCATATCCACATGTTGTCGTCTTCGAGAAGTGCCACAGGATCCCATTTCCCGTGCAAGAGGATATGTAGCACGTACATGATGTGAGTGGCGTAGGCGGCGACTTTCCTGGTTTGATGGATCCATTCACCTCGTACTGGATCTGGCGTGCCGTTGGATTGCACTTCCTCGTTCGGACCGCAACCATGCTGTGCTTTGAACTCCTCGATGCTATAAGCGTAGCGCTCCAGTTGGCGTGTAATCTCGGCCTCGTGTAGGTCCCAGGAAGTTCGCTGACCAAATCTTGGATGGTTCTTCTGGGCGTTCAAATCTACAATATCTCCGAGGATTGTCATCAGAGGCAGAAAAAAGCCGAAGACATCATGCCTGTACCAGTTAGCAGAGCTAGGCGAAGTTTTTGGTCACACGTACGATGTACACTGGAAACTGAGTCCTCGTTTCCGTGGTCCGGGGTGTCCGGTGTAAAACTCTCCCGCTTGCCAGAGTGTGTCAGGGACTGGCTGAAACAAGTCTTCGCACTCATTATCCAACATGGCTAATGGGCGGTTGTAGCAGAGACCAAGGTGCCTGTCAACCATGTAGAGCAACCACCACAGCCGGCGTCTTTCCTCTTTCATCTCTTCGACGAGTGCTGCAGATGGCGTACCTACGGGCACATGTGCGCTGGAGCCATCCGACATACCCACGTCGATTTCCCCATCAATGACGGCTGTTTCGCGCTCTTTAGCAGATCCCGGGGGCAGCTCTCGGCCCAACTTGAGCTCCCTCGCCAACGACCATGCTGCGTTCCACCACCGCAAAGAAGCAGCCTTGTACTCGCTTGCTGATGTGACGACTCCCAAGTTAATGTATGTCGCAACATCATCTAGCGTACTGGTAGGCGCCATTGCTCCGTCTGCTCTTCCGTCGTATCTTCCTATTGCTCGGTCGACTCCGAAAGCGTCATGCGCTGCAGATGAGAGTCCCGGTCCAGGGGCAAATCCTTGCGAGGAAGGCGAATGAACGAGAGGTTTCAGTAGGTCTACGGTTAGATTCCACATCTTCTGGCTAATGATGGCTCTTGCTGATGGCGAGGAAGTGAGGTAACTTGCTTCGCTTGTTTGGGCTGCGACCCAAAGCATGCTAGAAAGCAGCGCAGGACTACACTTTCTTGGTTTATGCTGACGGAGAAAACTCCGTTTCCTGAATACGGAACCGAGAATGTATGGTGAGCGGGGTTCCATGAAGACGGACGAGGAGCTTTGAAAGTAGAATTCCAGTAAATCGCATGCGGTGGAAAGGTTCATGATGGTGCCAAGATGTGGCAGGAGTGGCTTCAGAACAGGGTACCTACAGGCGACCATGCCACCACCCTGTTGCGAAGAGTTGACGCTGACTCCCGATTGCGGCGACCCGGTGTCAGCGGACCCGTAGCTATGTGGCGATGATTGCCTTCCAGTTTGTTGATAATGCATTGGGTAGCCCATGTTGGCGTATTCGGTGGGAATTGACACTGGTGTTACCTTGGGACCGATGAGATGCATGCCTAGAACTGTTAGCAAGTTCCGAACCACATTCTGCAGACGGGTGAATGATGGGGAATTGTATACGACGCGGAAATCGCCCAAGGTCCCAGTGGTTGTAGAGACTACGTACCATTCATGGCATACATCAACTCTTCGCGAGGCATTTCAGCATGCATAGAAGGATAAGCAGCACCGGATCCGAGGAGCAAAGGATCGATCATCATGTGGTTGACAGGTGGGTCGAAAGTGGCGCTGGGGTTCATGGCCTGCCAGTCAGCAGTGGGCAAACCACCTTTGCCCTGTGGGAAGTGCTGAACGACGGGTGTTGCTTCTGATTGCGACCAAACATCCTCATCCATTTCGGTCATGACACCAGGCCTTTCAAAATAACCAGTCATTCCATTGGGGGTTTGCGGACTGCCGCCACCAGCAGCGGCTTCTTCCCTCTGCTTCTGAATGTGTCTTGGGACCTAGAGCGAGTTAGTTGATGAGGGGAAGGGGTGCGGTAGTGTTGAATGCATGCTTACTTTTCCTCGTCGTTTCTTTTCACGGTTGTACTGGCAGACGTATTCGAGCTCTATGCAGCGCGAACACGGGGCCTGGCCGTTGCATCTTGTTCGCATTCGGTGGCAATGATCGCATGCCCGGCTCACTCTCCGCTTGACTGGCGCCGAGCTTCGACGTTCCAGCTTGGGCGTCTCTGTGGTAGTTGTGGCGTCCATGATTGGGCTTTGTAGTGACTTTCAGCAGCAAGTGAGTGGGCGCCTGTGTTCCTAACAAGAGAGATCAGCACTTGCCGCCCCCGCACCGAGACTTTGCCGACGTACTGGCCAGCGAGTTAGTCGGGAGTTAGTGGCGACAGGAGGGTCGATGTGCGTTCTGGTAACAGGCTTGAAAGCAAGCAAGCAAGTAAACTAGGCGGGTGACGTCGCGGAAGTACTTGAGGATGAAGGAGTCGATTGCCGGAAATCTGGGGACGACCACGGGTCATGCGATTACTTGGGGAGCATATGTGGGCCTCCAGGCAAGGCTTTAGGTGCCGAGGGAACAGGGCGACTTGTCTGGTCCTAGGCTACAAAAGACTTGTTCCCAGGGTCAGGTTGACGATCTGTGGCTTGAAGATTCCATGCGTCCACGCGGGCTTCGAGAAGCGAGATCAACGGGGAGCGCAATATCAGACGACGCAATGTTTAATTCGAACACCCATGGACGGCTGGGGCCACGACCCATTGGCCAGGGCGACCAGGCTCTGGGGGCAGCGGCGTACATACATACAGTAGTCAGGGATGCGAGCAACATTGGACTGGCACTGGCATTGGCACTGGCACTGACAAGGCCGGGGGGACGGAGCCGGGGGGTTGTCCAAGTGCGAAGCGCAACACGCTGCCCGCTGCACGCATGATTTGGGTAGAGGATAAAAGCATTTAGCCGGTGGGAGGTTGAAGTCGAGTCCACCGTCCACCGTCCACCTTGTGCCCATGGAGCGGGGCACAGCGCGGTTCGCTCCTAGCGCCACGCCGTCTGTGGGCACTGTTCACTGTTCACACCGCACGCCAACTTTCTCGCCAATCACACACCGCTGACTGCGAGTATCCTAGTCATGTAGCCTCTGCTCATCCCTCATCCCGCACCGTCAACCCAATTGCTGCTCCTGCGTAGGCGGGCCTACGTACTATGTACCTGGCACTCCTGGCACTCCTGGCACTCCTGGCACTTCTCCAGGTTGTGGCTTGTAGCGCCTGACCCACGACTTAGTGCCAGTAACGGTCCCGAGCATCATCAACATCATCATCATCCATCACCGCCATCATCAAGCACCACCACCACCACCACCACCACCGCCACCATCATAGCGTGCGCCGTCTATAGCCTGTGGCGCACGTAGATGACGTCTAGTTAGGCATTGCCATGATTTGTACACTCGCAGCGGGTCCTCGTTTCATGGTATTGTGCATGTTTAGGATGCCATGTTCAAGATGAAACCCCATGTCAACTGCAGACTGCTCACTGCTGCGAGCTTCTCGTCGCGGTATGGGGTCGGTCCGCGGCGGCCAATCAACTCGGCCCAAGCGCCCCACTGGTGCAGAGTCGAGACCCAAAACACGGCGCCCTGTACCGGTACTTGGACTACTTTTCAGTGCCAGTATCCACCGCGGACCTTCTACAATAGCACTGCTGTACTCCGTAGAGTCCGTACACACTCGGCGCCACACAATCGCTGGGCGCTGCTGTATGGAGCGCGACGCCGACGCGCTCGGAGCTCCCTAGCCAAACTCTGTCGCTGTGTGCTTCTGCAGCTGCAAGCGAAGCCCGCCATGCCTGCAAACCCACCTCCGATGTGTCGTCGGCCCAACGTCACCGTTTCTCGCCTACGCAGTACGCGCAGCAGGCAGCAGGTGCCGCAACACCGCAAACTGGCCGCCGTCCCCTGCCAGCACACCAGCAGTGCGGACAGTCCAGCTTCTATGGGTGGCGATCGCCATGCACCCACACCAGCACCCACATGACAACAGATCTCCATCTATGTATAACCTCGGCGGCCAAGTATAGCCGGCACCCGCAAATGCTGCTCAGGTACACGCTACACACGGCGACTTCTAGAAGCCTGTGCTGTCTACGGGGTATATACCCTCTAGTATTACCCCTTCATATCGTCTCGCACGCCCTCAATCGCAAAAGTCTTCTAGCTCGTCTTCAGCCCCACGCAGGCGGCGCCAGCTGTCCAACACCACACTCGCAACCTGAAACTGTCCGCCCGAACAAAGGGTCATCGCATCTTCGTCTTCGTGGCTCCGTGCCATGATCTTCGCAATCTTCTGCCAAATCATCCATCACATGCGTTGCGACCTGGGCCAGGACTTGCCGGCCCGTTGCACTAGCTCAAACATTGCTGGCTGCTACACCAAAGTGACAGGTTCGCCGGCCCTGTCGGTGTGAAGATGCATAACAGCGGGACATGCACACGCTGCTCGACACACGCCCACCAATCTACTGTATCAAAAGTCATCATGTCCCTACTCGGTCTGGTCAAGAGGCATGGACCACTAAGAAGCCTGTCTGCTCGGCCTTCATGAACTACTGGGCGAGCCAGCTCCGCTTCTCCACACAAGCCAAGCTCATCGCCCATGGCTTACCAATTCTGAGCAATCTTGGGCCGATCCATGATCCAAAGACGACACGCTTTTAGACACCCATTTGCCTCCTCACTTGCATCCCCGCAACACATTGCTACGCATCGCGCAGCATCAGGGGTAGTGTGCGCCTGTGTGCGTGCGTGTTCGTGTGGCGACATGATTCCAAGAGAAAACTCCTTGGTTTCAATATCAAGACGTATATCTAGGAGGGCGCGCTACACGAATTGCCAGATTAAGGGTCCAGCCTCCTAACCACTCAAAGGCCAGGATACCTAAATTGGCCTACCAGTCCTGTCCGGGTTTTATAACACCCGGTTAAAACGATCTAGGTACCCAGCCCTCTCTTTGTCGCACTGTGAATGGGTATACCCGGTCTTGCTTTTCCCATGTACCCCAGATTTCTGCGAGGGTGGTCAGTGATTCCAGGTTGCGCACCCTGTCAACAAGATCTGGGGCGCCGCAACCTTCGGCTGAGCGGATGGCGCTTGCATGACATTACCATGTACATATGCTTATTTTCCCTGGCAATCTTATGATCCTCCACAACGCCAGTATACTTTGCCTTGCAAGGTATCTACCGCTGAGATCAAGCCTGACAAGTAGCGGGGTGCCGCCGCCGCCGCCTACCGCTTCGGCTATGCGAAGAGCAAAATAGCCGTAGTCTGATAGCTACGGCTTGAAGCCCCAAAGCTGGGGAAATCAAGCTCTGCCTAAACCCTGATGGGTTTGGGGAACGAGTAAAAATATTTGTCCGCCACGTCGCATAGCCCGTCGCGATTATGCAACCTGCAGCATCGAGCATTAATGCGGGGAAAAGCAGCAGACTGGGGGTGTGGGGTGGTAGGAGGAGGAAGACGCAGGTGCAGGACAATGCTAGCATGACGGACAGAGGAGTGACAGTGGACGTTGAATCAAAGCAACGAGCATGCATTGGCTTTGCCTTCCACATGGAACTGTCCTGCTGATTAGGTGCAGGAGCCACCATGGGCGCAATGCGATGCGATGCGGTGCGATGCGGTGTGGTGCAGGTGCTCAGGGCACAATACGAAATACGGAATATCCTGGGTTGATATACAGCTTCGGCAGTGGCCTTGCACATTCTTTCAAGGCCATTTAGTACCCTATGACACACACAC
>KE747809.1:580509-650891 GCA_000465215.2 Pyrenophora seminiperda CCB06
TCCGGCTTAGGCGTACTGGAAGTGTAGCAGCATAAGACAAACTGCGGGTTCTGTTTTGTGTTCGAATGTGCGCTCATTCCGTTCCTGAGACGGTCATGGCAAGATTGCTTGATACATGCTTGTCAGCATATGGCGGGCTCTGCAGGGTTTATAATGCAATGGACACGTGCGCTAGTTAGTATCTGGCTCTTTCACGATAGGCATAGGTAAGCATATTGGGCAGGCCAACTACGTAGAATGCTTCGGCTTTGCTTGGATAGCCGGTTCTATAGTGGCCGTGTATACATTGCTAGCGAAGTTGTGCTTGAGCATAATGACGACTGTGCCTTCTCTTTGACACTCAGACTTGCACGCGTGACTGTGGTGCGTGTATGGAGATGTTGAGCAATTGAAGAATGCAAGCACGTGCAAAGTGTAACCACTCAGATGACGTTGATGTCGGAGACGATGCTGGATGCTAAAAATCAACAATTCAAAACATGGCCGAAATTAACCAAAATTAAATTTCAAACTATGCAAACAATCGCTAAAAGCGCAAGGCTCTATATTTACACAAATCTTAAACTTCTTAAAGTCGTCGGGGGTAGTGGTATTGTAGAATCGGACGTGGTGAATTTAGGCGTGGCCGTGCTCCGTAGTTGTCTGGCTATTCTAGTTCCCTGAGAGGCTGGATGCTAGCTGCGACCTACATAGCATAAGCGGCGGGACCGGGCAGCTGCGTGACAGGGCGGGCACATGCAGACAAGCCCCATGTTGACCATACATGTACAACAAACCCGGCTGCTACAGGCTTGGATCGGTCGCCTTTGTTATTTCTTCTGGACGCGTGTAGCAGGTGGCAGGCTGCTCATTTTTATAGCACCACTCACTATCTACTGTAGACCCCGCTTCGCCGCCCACAACCCACCAAGGCCGGATCGCGTGCATCTCCCCCTCCCTCGTTCGCTATGGAGCGGATACGCGTGAGCAAGGTATGCATGCGCTCTGAGCAATTTGCAGTAGACGACCACCGACGTCCTAACTATGTCCCAGGTAGAAGGTGTCTACCTCCTCCGTAGAGGCACTCGCTTTGATGGCACGCTGCATCTCATGCCCCACCACATCGTCTTCAGCTACCTGCCCAGCCCGCCCGCAGACGCACCCGCATCCGCACCCGCGAAGCCGCCTAGGCAGAAGGAGGTATGGATAACGTATCCAATGATCAACCACTGCTGCCTCAAGCCCTGCCCGCCCATCCTTCGCCAGGAGCCCTCGATCCGCATACGATGTCGCGATTTCACCTTCTTTGCCTTCTTCTTCCCCGATGAGAAGAAGGCGCGTGACGTGTACGATAGTATCCGTGCATTGTCGTGCAAGATAGGAAGGCTTGACAAGCTGCTAGCTTTTAGTTACCAACCAAAGCCACCAGAAGACAAGCAGGACGGGTGGAATATCTACGATGCGCGGCGGGAGTGGAAACGCTTGGGCATCAGTCCCAAAGACGCGGAGAAGGGCTGGCGGATATCAGAAATCAACGTGGAATACAAGGTACATGGTATGCGGCAAACAAGGCTCGAGAAATGTCTTGACGAGTGGAACAGTATTCAGCCACATACCCTGCCCTGCTCGTTGTGCCCACCAATGTGTCCGACAGCGTCCTCCGATACGCCGGCGAGTACCGTTCGCGACAACGCATTCCGGCCCTAGTCTACCGCCATCCCGTCAACAATTGCTCCATAACCCGAAGCTCACAGCCAACACCCGGCCTTCGTGGAAACCGAAATCCCCAAGATGAGAGGCTTGTCGCAGCCATCTGGGCTACCAATCGTGGGTGGAAAGCAGCAAATGCTCCTGCAACTAGCTCTGCGGACCTCTCCCCAGATGCAAGTGTCGTCAATTTGAATGAATTTAGTGCTAATAGCTCTTTTGTTGGTGCAGTTGACGATACGGGGAATGCCGGAAGAACCACCGTAGACGACCTGACCGGATCTGCAGAGACTGACCCCGACCTACCCAAGGTATACGGTGCTCAGCAGCGGAATCTGATTGTCGATGCCAGACCAACAATCAATGCCTACGCCATGCAGGCGGTTGGACTGGGCTCGGAGAAGATGGACTACTACCCCGGCGCTGAGAAGGCCTATCTCGGCATTGACAACATTCACGTCATGCGGAAGTCGTTGGACACCGTCATCGAGGCCTTGAAAGAATCCGATCTCATACCCCTACCCCCAAATAGACAGTTGTTAGCGAAGAGCAACTGGATCAAGCACATTGCCAACATCTTGGACGGAACTGCACTGATAGCTCGGACCGTCGGCATTATGCACTCACACGTTCTTATCCATTGCTCGGATGGGTGGGACCGCACAAGTCAGCTGAGTGCACTCAGTCAGATACTCCTTGACCCTTACTATCGGACACTGGAAGGCTTCATCGTCCTTGTAGAGAAAGACTGGCTATCCTTTGGACACATGTTCCGGCACCGATCAGGATTCTTGAGCCATGAGAAATGGTTCACTATTGAGAACGAGAAGATTGAGCGCAAGGATGGCCCAGGAGGTGGCAATGCCTTTGACAATGCCCTTCGCGGTGCACGAGGTCTCTTCAATCGTCATAATGAGTCAAACGAGTCATTGAATCAGCTTCCAGAGTCCAACGGCGATAATGTTACTGATATTGCTGATACTGCTGCACCGAAGCCTGAAAAGATCGGAGCGGCGGAAGAACACCGGATCACCAAGGTGAACGAACTGTCACCTGTCTTCCACCAGTTTCTTGACTGCGTTTACCAACTACATTACCAACATCCAACGCGCTTTGAATTTAGCGAACGCTTCTTGAGGCGTCTGCTGTACCATCTCTATTCGTGTCAGTACGGCACCTTCCTTTTTGATAATGAAAAGGAGCGTGTGGATTCAAGAGCAAAGGAGCGGACGAGGAGTGTGTGGGACTACTTTCTTTGCCGAAAACAAGAGTTCATGAATCCAAAGTACGACCCAGAGATTGACGACACTATTCGTGGAAAAGAGCGCATAATCTTCCCTCGAAAAGGAGAGGCGCGCTGGTGGGCCGAGTGCTTCGGTCGCACTGACGAGGAAATGAACGTCTTTGGACCCCAGGCTCCACCAAACCTTATGCCACAGACCAGCAACGCGAGCAATGGAAGGAGTGGTACTACCACACCGATACCCGAGGAACCTATTGTCACAGGCATAGAGACAGCGGACGGAGCTATCGGTGCGGGCACGACTGTGCATCTTCCGCCCACGCATGCTATTGGTGATCGCTCACCAAACTTTTCCAGCACACCGAAGCCTCTTGATACGGCAGCAGCATTTGGGCAGGATCTCAAACAGGGCGTTATGGCACGCTTCGAAAAGTTGGGAATCACTGGAAACGCAAGTAGTGCTAACAGCTCTGCTGCGGAAACCAACAGACCGAGCGAGGATGTTGCGCGAGAAGTGATCAAACCGAGTTCGCAACTAGGTGCTGAAATTAGTATGGATCAAACGATCAAAGAGACTACCGAACCTGAGGATGTGGATATTGTACAGCCTACAGGCAGTGGTGCCAATACGGACGCGGATGACAGTGTGAAACAGGCGGCAGACACCTCAGCAACACAAAACACAGACCTAGGTCTTGGGATAGAGATTGTTGAGAAGAAGGCCGAGAACCGCACTAGAAGCAGAAAGCCCAGTCACAACCCGGAGGCAAAGAGCGAGGTGATTGAGATGGAAATGCAATAATGTGCAGGGAGAATGGTGGAGATGTAGCATAAGGATGGCTTGTTCAGAGCACGGAACTAATGAACTATCATCATGATGAATGAAATTAATGATACCCAGCTTGTTTACATACATGGGCCTTTTTATATTCCCCATACCATCTAGCCCACCCTGTCAACTGCAATACCTACCACTTCTATCGTAAGCTATGTTCTCTTGTCCATTTCTAGTGTTGCCTACCATGCCCCGTCTTCCACCTCCTTCTCTTCTGCCCACTCAGTAGCACCCCACTCGCCCCCCTTTTCTCTGTCCCCGTCTTCCTTGTCAGGCGTACCCCAAAGATCAAACACTATGACCGGCGGCTCGCACTTCTTGCACCGCACTTTGATGTACATTGTATTCTCTACACTACGCATACCCATGATGCTGGTGCCATGAGGTGTCACGATGACGGTGTTGCTGCATATAGGTTCTGAACAGAGTACTGTGCATGTCGAGGGTAGACTAGAATGATGATGGGACAAGGCAAATGGTTGAGACGACGGCTTTGTGGCTTTGGAAGTGGAGTTGTTGTTGTTGTTGTTGTCGTTGTTGATCATGTGGATTCCATGGAGGGGGCCGCGCTGGATGATGGAGGGGGGGTGTGGTGGCATTTCTGGGTGTGACAGAATCAGTGAGAGAACTTGACGAGTCAAGTGTGCGTGCGCGCGCGCGTGTATGTGTACTTGTGCTGATGGAGGGAGGAAGAGTGAGTGGAAAGATGGCATAGATGATGACATTATTTATGGGATGAGGAAGTTTGCTAGTGGCAAGATTTGGGTGATTGTGTTGAAGTAGTTGCTTAGAAGAGAAGAAGGGGCGTTTGAGCAAACATGGTGGAGGAAGAGAAGACAATAGACTATTCAGAGGAGGGTAAATTGAGAGAAATGAACATGTCTTGGCAAGATGTTGATGAATTTTGGTAAGAGGTGTCATCACTCTTTGGTATTGAGATTATGAAGGGGTTCAGCGTCTTGGGAAAAGATGAAGAGCTTTTGTTCCTGTTCCGGGATCGTAATCACCGAACCACCACGGTAAACACCAAGATCAAAAACACTAGTACTATGAGTGCAAAAGGCATCATCATTCTCACCGCCTCTGTATTTCCATTTTCCATAAGCTCGTGTCGGACTTGTTGCATGCTCTGCGCCTCGGCTTCGGCTTCGGAATCAAACGAGTACCGCTGGCCCGTCGCACGCAACTCGCCGTAGCGGTTGCCAGGTTCGGATTCGTACAAGTTGCCGTCGGCGTCGCGGAACGTGTACGTCTGCGTGTCGGCGTCGTAGCCTAGGCGCTCAAAGCCAGAAGGGAGCCGTCCTGCATCCTGTGAGAGATTCGACTTAGCGGGGCCTTGGAGAATAGGGGGAAGGATTGGCGCGCGTACACTATCCATGTCTGTCCAGCGGCCCATGGTGAGATGCTGCAGATGGGTAAGTTGGGAGAGTTGATCAGGACGATGGGTTAACAGAGGACTGTATGATAGTAACAATGATGCTGATGATAATAGACAAATATCGGAAAAGGGAGCAGAAGAAGATGGTTTTGTTCGCCTGGCGGATAATGACTTGGCTATGTGAACGAGCGTATTCCGTAGCGCTAGATGTGGTGGTGGCTGTACAACTATGTAGAGTGATGACGCGACACCGAGGCGCAGCGAGAAGTGGGGCTGGGCGCCTGAGCCACCTACCTGTTCATTACTATGTACAATAGGAAGGAGCTCGTATCAATTGGGAGCTACCTCCTTCCGACTCACTAACAATCCCTCGCTCCTAGAACCAAAACATATGCAAACATAATGGTGAAATTGAAAATGAATAGTTTGCCTCTAGTCGCTTCAGCGCCAGATAGATAGTATTGTACAGAATGCACAGAATGCCTCTCCATGTCACCAATCAAGTTGAGTATGCACCTCTACCGGTAGAGTGGAATGAAACCTTCATCGTGGCTCGCTCGTTCGATTCATGCTGTGTGTGATAAAACAAACCGCTACCTGTCTCACCGCCTCACATCCAAGTCTTTGAACGTCGCTGGGCTGGGTGGGACGAGCGGTCCCTTGACACCGTCGTCCCCTTTCGGCTCAATATACCCAGGTGCCTTGCCGTGCTCGCCTGAAAAGTACTTGTGGAAATCTTGGTTATCCTCGAATGGCCTGGGTCCAAGTAGTCTGATCATGTCTTCACGGCCCAGCATCTCCTTCTTCAGTAGCTCCTCTGCAACGAGACCAACCTCGTGCTTCTTCTCTGTGAGCAGGTCTTTACATTGCTTGTATGCCTCATCGACAATGCGCTTGACCTCCATGTCAATGTTCTTTGCTGTGTCTTCGGAAAAAGGCTTGGTGAGTTGTTGGCCCTCGCCATCCTCGAAGTAGATGTAGCCGATCTTCTTGCTCATACCCCACTTGCTGACCATGGCAGTTGCCATTGCCGTAACTTTACGGAAGTCATCCGACGCACCCGAAGTTACCGTCTCGAAATGCAATTCCTCAGAAACGCGCCCACCAAGCGTCATTGCCATGCGGTCCATGAGTTGATTCACGTTCATGAGATAGGTGTCGCCATTGGGAAGATATTGAGCGTATCCGAGTGCACCTTGACCGCGTGGAATGATGGAAACCTTGAGAAGAGGATCTGCCCACTTGAAGTACCAACCACAGATGGCATGGCCAGCCTCGTGGTAAGCAACAGTCCTCTTCTCTTCGGGCTTGAGGACCAACGACTTCTTCTCAAGACCGCCAATGACACGCTCGATGGCTTGTTCGAAGTGGACCATGGCTACAGTATCGGCGTTGGCGCGGGCAGCTGTTGTATGTTAGCGCGAACACATGTATGCACCGCCATTGATGCTTACCGATCAAAGCAGCTTCATTGACACAGTTGGCGATGTCGGCACCAGAGAAGCCTGGTGTCAAGGCTGCGAGCCTGCCCTTCAAGAATTCCAGGTCTTCGTTCGTGATGATCTTTTTTAGATGTACACCAAAGATCTGTCGTCGGCCATCCATCGTGGGCTTATCGATGTTGATGTGCCTGTCGAAACGACCAGGTCGCATCAGTGCCTTGTCCAAGACGTCCGGTCGATTGGTACCCGCCAGTACAACGACCTGTTCAGTAGTGTTGAAACCGTCCATCTCTGTCAATATTTGGTTCAGAGTAGCCTCGCGCTCGTCATTGCCCCCGCCAAAGTTCTGCTTTGAACGAGCACGGCCGATGGCGTCGATCTCATCAATGAAGATGATGCAGGGAGTGCTCTTGCGGGCGTTGGCGAACAAATCTCGAACTCGCGAGGCACCAACACCGACAAACATCTCCACGAATTCTGATCCACTGACACTGAAAAATGGGACGCCGGACTCTCCAGCGGTGGCCTTGGCAAGCAGCGTCTTACCAGTACCGGGGGAGCCAGACAAGATGGCACCGCGGGGGATTTTGGCACCGAGCTTCTGGAATCGAGTGGGGTCCTTAAGGAAGGAGACAAACTCCATGATTTCTTGCTTGGCCTCATCCATACCAGCGACATCAGAGAATTTGACCTTGACATCTGTCTCGTGGTTGAACTTCTTGGCGCGGCTCTTGCCCATGCCGAAGACACCGCCGCCGCCTCCTGCACCACCGCCTGCGCGTCTGGTAAAGTAGAAGAGAGCACCAAGAAGGAGTACCGTAGGTCCAAACGATAAGAAGGTACCAAACCAGGATATTTCGCTGGAGTATGCGACGGGTATGCGCTCCGAGCTGGGGATGCCCAACTCATACTGTGCCGTATCCATCTTACGCTCAAAAGCCTCAACGGAGCCGATGGTGAAGTAGTAGTAAAAACCTGGGTTGACAGCAGGGGAATCGGGATACGTGGATGAGACAGCCTCACGGTGCAGGTGCACCTTCGCCTTGTTGCCATTGAGTATAACGATCTTCTCAACCAGTCCCTTGTCCAGGAAGGTTGTGCGGAATTCCTGCCATGTAATTTCCTTCCTGTTTTCGCCCGGGTATATAGTCTTGTAGGTAATGTACGCGAGAAAGGCGGTGATGGCCAAAGTATTGGTGTCCATGCCGCCACCGGGCCCGCCAGTACCTCGAGCCCCGCCAGCGCTGCCCTTGGGGGCTTTGCCTGGGCCTGGGTCATGTGCGCCCGACTTTTGCTGCGGTTCATTGGAAGCGTGGTCTTGGGTAGTGCCTTTGGAGTAGATTTGTTGATCGGCTGCCTTGCGTGCCATGTTGGTGGTTAATCGCGAAATCTTAGCCGCGGTAGCCATATCGAGCTTTTCGCCCCTCGCCAGCTTGTCCATCTCTTCCCGCAGCTCCGCTGGTATTCCTGTCCGCTTAATCTCGTCCATTGCTTCCTTGATATGATGCTGCTGCGACTTTGGTACGCCCATGGACACGAAGGCCACTAGCTTGTCCAGCTGTTCCTCCTCCTCTTTTGTCAACTTGCTCATCTTTGACCCTCCTTCCTTCTCTTCCGCCCTTCCCGCCTTTTCCGGCTCACTGGGCTCCAACTTGTCTACCCGGCCCGGCTTCCCCTCATCATCTTTGTTGTTTTTGGGCTCCTCGGGTGGTCCTGTCGCAAACCTCCGTGCCCGCTGCTGGGAGTATATACATTGTGGTATTGATGCTCGTAATGTGCGCGGCGCTCTCGTTGGGGCGTTGAGGTTGAGACAGGATCGGGAAAGTCGCGCTAGGTTGCCTGATCGGCGGAGAAGTATCGACATGGCCGTGGAGCAGTGGTGTAGGGAATTGGGGGGAGAAATACCATGTAATAAGAAGTGTGGGTATAGTACAAGTAAATAGAGTGAAGGTGATAGCGCGCCTAGGAGACTGCTGCGCGCTGGCAGTACAAGTGTCTATAGTGGCGGGTGCGCACTGATGGCGAAAGCTAACATATGACAGAATCATCGAAGTTCCTCCCATGCCACCGAGTCGCCGACTGACTAAGCGGACCCGCCGACGCCGGTTCACTACCACAGTTTTGTGAAGTAGTCACGTGGTAGTCTTCATGCCGGCCCGACTCTGATGAGATGAGATGAACTTACTACATACTGTGTGTAGTACATATAGTACATGATGACACACCCTTCTGTTGGCCAACTGAGTAATCAAATTAGACATAATACTGTGTACAAAGCCATGCACCCAACCTAATCCCGTTGCTGCCGCCAAACAATAATCATGTACTTTCCAACTTCACTCATCCCTGCATTCTGCCTCTGCCTCTGCCTCTGCCTCTGCCTCCCCGCATTCGCGCAAACTCCAGGTGCGAACTCGACTTATCTCATCGCCCCGGCTCTGGTGACTACAGCACAGAACACGACTGCAATCCAATGTTGGCGTCTTAAACATAGCCCGTTTGTTGTAGCATCACAAGCAGGCATCACAGGAAGCCGAGTCGCGACTGTGGGCAATGCTGCCAATGTAGCCTATGTCATTCAGCCACCACGATTCAACGGCGGATTGCACAACGCGCCTGTGCCTCAGTGAGTAATCATTACATATATACTACGACACGTATATTCCTTCCGGCTGATGAAAAGTCCTCGCTAATAAAATCCAGGATGGTACACTTCATCGCCGGTCTTGCTCACATTACTCTTCCCCACAACAGTTCCCAGGAGCTATGGCTGGTTGGTGGTAAGGGCGGCCTAGTTATCGCTGCTGACACAACGGGAGAGGGTCATATAACGACGTATCCCAGCGACCAGGGGACGGTTACTCTTACTGCACCTTACGCGGATGGCGTCGTGCCTGAGCATGAGGTACTCAAAGAGGGGTCATGTGACGGGCTGCAAACATTCATTTAGTACATGGCAGCGCCCAATACTAAGCGATAACTCCCTGGTCAAGGGTGTGGACCATGGTGAGACGCGAGCAATTTTTCTAATGTGTGTCCGTCGTACATGTGTTTGTGAGAAATGCGAAAGGGATATCCGAAGGGTTCAAGGACATAGTAATCGGGGTTGATATAATGTCGCATGGTTGAAGAGCAATCCAAGTGTTGCAAATATTGGTTGTACAGTCTATTTGATGACTCTGCAAAGAAAACTGTCAAGTTCCGCAACCGATCCGCTGCCTTTCCGAATATGCACACACCCCGCTAACATTTGTTTTCCCAATTCTTGCTCTACTCCTCTTCATCAGCGTACAAGGCACGTCCGGTCTTGGAGTTGAGGAATTCGTTCCTGTCGCGGTTGTCAGCCTCTCCCCCGATACCCTCTGTACCAATTCATTTCCATCCTCACCCCCAACGGGTATCGTCGACTCACCTCTCAATGGCCCACTGCATAGTTCCGTAGGCGAGAACAAGCGGCGGAATGAAGTAGAGAACCTGGTTCCTTGATCGGCGCACGACGTTCCAGAAGCCCTTGGCGATGAAGGTAGCCATGGGGCGTTGTCGGTTGGGGCTCAGTGCGTAGGTAACGACGCCCTTACCGGGTCGGCCGCCACCCTCGTACGGGTTACCCCACGAGCCAATGTGCCATCTACACAAGTGTCAGCACATGTGCCCTCCTGGTCCGTCACCGTATGTGCGTGTTGCGCATGCCGCTATTCGAAGCGCGCTTGTGTACGGGCAAGGTGAGAGTAATCGCCGGCGGCAGGAGCGTGAACGTACGTGGTCTTAGTCTTCGCGTGGTTTTCGCTGGGTCCGAGAGCCATTGTGATGATGCGGGTCGTGGTAGTCGAGGGGCAATGGGTGGGTTGGCGGCCTCGACGTTGATTCTAGAAAGCTGTGAGCGCAGCTGCGGGTTGCCAAGCCATTTTACCCGCTACGCCCAACAAGGGAAGGCGCTAGAGGGAGAATCAAGACCACCGTGATTGGATCAAGGCTGAGAGAAGCCAAAAGCACAGCGATTCGGAAACGACCATGTGTGCATGTACATCTAACTACATGTTGTATGATTGGAAATCCTTCGTCCATCTACGAGACAGCGTCGCACGCCCACAACTCTGCTAGATCCGAAATAATTGCATCTGCGACGACATATCCTCGTTGCACTACGGCATGCAGCAGACCTAGGATATCTTCTCTTTCTTGACAACTACGAACACGCGCCCCAGCAACTCTCAAAGGAAAGAATAGCAACACTCCCGCGACTCCGCATGCTAATAGCTCTCGGCTCAACCGAAGAATATTACGCGTGTGCCACTCAACCTCACTGCGAGCAAGGATCGGCGTGTTTGAAGAACCATGCGGGGCCCAGTGGCTATGGTAGTCGTATGTACCTGAAAGATATATGCTGATAGCATGGTAGTATGCGTGACCCACAAGAAGTTCCGAGTCAGGTTCGTGTGATCCATGCTGCCATGTATTGCTCATGTCCCACCAATCCTGCAGCGAGCGCTGGAGCAATAAGCCTTCAGCGCCTAGATCCTGCGCCCGCTGGTGTTGCATATGAGCCGATAGCGTCGTCGCTTCAACATTGCAAAAGTAGAGTGCGCGTATACTCAACTCAGAGAAGCATGGCAGCATGTCGAAGAGCATTTCCTTTGGGTGCCACACAGCTGCACCCTCACCACTCCACAGCCTTGCGAGTGCATATGTCCACACAGGGTCGCTGAGAAAAGTAGGCTCCGAGTAAATCAATGCGCGCGAAATCTCGAAAATGCGGGTTGTGAGGAAAAAATTCCGAGTATATGTATTATGCTGATCTTGGTATGCAAGACTCAAAGGATGTTGGAGGCGCAAGATTGCGCATGTACCATGGAGGAAGTGCGAGAGCCAGTTGTTTCCGGTTGGATCACACATGAGCTAAGCAACGTCAAGATGAAGAAGTCTGGTTAACGGCATTGAGACATACCTCGAAGAGTCCAAGAAAGAACGTCGTCCATAGCATAGAGCAATCACCTGCAAATGTATTGCCCACAATACGACGGTTGACACTTTTCACGGACCTTCCGTATAGTTGCAAAGCGCGATTAGGTGGTCCTGACCGTTTCCCCGCCACTGTCATAGACTGGGCTTGCAGGGAGCGGTGCAGTGCAGCTACGGCACCTAGCGCGTCCCTCAGGTCAGGGGCAGCATGCATCATGTCCTCTAGCTGGCCTTGGACTAGCGGGCCCCCATTGTGAACAATGTTCATGGGCAGAAAAGAAGCGAAGAAGTACGTTACATCATATTCGACTTGACTCATGTTGACCGAAGGCAAGATCTGGGGCTGCTTTCGTTTCAATCGCGATATAGTGGTAGCCATAACGGCTCCATTGCCCACGAACACAAACTTGGATGTGGCAGATGGAGTTGGAAGTACGCAAACAAGACCTTTCCATCGGCAATAGTCGCATGGTGCACCTCCATCACACTGTCGCCCAGTCAGTGCTGTCATCTCCTATATGCCGAGATTGCTCGCCTTGATCTTGCGCTTAGCACATGCTTCACACCTTTTCCTTTTGGCCCGACGACCATCGTACGGTCCAATCATTTGCGACATATACTTCAACTAAGCTTAGGATAAGCGCGAGGTGTGCTACGATTGCGGCTGACCATTACTGGTTGTCGTCAAATGTGTGTCGCTAGCAGGTTTACCTGAAAGCCTCAGGGCGTCGAAAAGACGTGTTAGGAAGTGGTATTGCGCGTTTGTAAACCACATGCAGCAGACACTACCTTTGTATCTCAGACGCTACCAAGCGGCTTAACCAAATGAGGAAGGGAAAGAACGCGTCTAAACCCATTTAGGCTTGGACTTCAGTATAACCGTCGAAGTGCCGGCTCATCCAAGAGGCTCTGCGGAAGGTTGAGCCACGCCAGAATGTGGCTGTGTTACACTACAAGACGATTGCCGGTGTACAAAGGTATCCACTCTATTTGACCCAATTTGGTTACGATAGAGCGCAGTGAAAAGGGTCGAGCATCTTCAATGAAGGTTTGTTGCTAAGCCATTGATACAAATACTACCTAAATCTGCTCCAGTAGTCGCAAAAATAGCACCACAACCGCTTAATTATCTCTTGCAAATACTTCAGACACATCCCGAAAAACGTGTTCGTTACCTTTGACTTCGACAGCATGGCACTTCGAACCGCGTTATCCTTCATACTTCTGGCCTTCTCGCCATCGCTATCCACGGCCAAAACAATTCTTCCCATAGTCGGATCCCATCGTTACGATGTCGTAATCACATCTACATCGCTAACCGACCACGATCGACTGGACCCGTATGCAGGCGATGGCCGCGCTCGATCCATCATGGTGTCGAGCTTTTCTCCCGTCAACACGTGCCGTCACAAGGATGTTGTTCCTTATATGCCTGGAGCGACTGCATCTTTCATGGACAATAAGTTCGGCGCATATGGACTTCCGAATGGCTCTTTTCAATCGCTTAACCTCGAATCGTGTAACGAGACGGCCACACGCGGACGTGCCTGCAGCTCCAGCTCACTTCCGCTCGTATTGTTCTCGGGAGCGCTCAGTACATCTCGATATTTATACAGCGCTATGCTTCAGAGCCTTGCAGCCACTGGCTATATGGTAATTTCCATCGACCATCCGTATGACGCCGACTTTGTCGAGTTTCCAGATGGCACCGTTGTTACAGGTGTTGAGATTGACAGTGACGCTCAGATTGAGCTGTCTGTCAAGACACGGGCTGCCGACATCGCCTTTGTCTCTGGACAGATGAAGAATGCTTCTGCGGTCGAAAAGCTGTTCGCCGGGCTGTTTCGTGGTCGCGGTGTACCCAAGACTGCCGTTCTCGGACATTCCCTAGGTGGAGCTGCTGCAGCCACTGCAGTGATGCAGGTAAATTCGCTTCGTGGGGGCATTAACCTTGATGGTTCGGTTTTCGGTCCCGTAGTCGAAGCCGGCCTTGACCGTCCTTTCATGCTCATGGGTCACGAAAACAAGACCCAGGCAACCGATCCGTCATGGAAAGCTATCTGGCCACAGCTGAAGAGCTGGAAGAAGGAGTTTGAGGTGAAAGGCGCTGCGCACTACAGTTTCTCGGACTTGTCCCTTGTCACATCCGTGTTGGGACTAGAAGGACATCTGCCTGCGGAGGTAGGAGATATTCTGGGTACTATTAAGGGTGTCAGGATGTCGCAGATAACCAATGCATATGTGGCTGCTTTCATGGATATTGTGTTAAAAGATGGAAAAGAGATTGGCTTTTTCAAAGCCAACAAGCAGTTTTCTGAGGTGAAGGAGGTCGCCTAGGACTTATCTACCGCTTTCACTTCTCATATATGTATATTGGCTACACTTCAGAAGAGTGATTGTGCTGAGAGTGGATCTCATGTATTGTTTCGCAATGGTTGGTGGCTTAGGAAGTAAGCATGATCGACCCTGTTCCGACTGTTTAAGTGTATTTGAAATTCCGACGTACATTATTCTCCTCTTATGTCATGCAAATTCCTCTTAAAACTCTGGTGCGGATTTATTAATATACTTTACCTTTTCTCTGATATTCACTGCGTTGGACGCGTTATGCCATGGGCGAGTAATGTAAACGATGGCTTGGATAGCTCTGACGAAGGTCATAGTAGGCATCTCTCCCGTTGCCAATCAATATTGCGCGCCCATAGGCTAGCTAGCTGCCATATCTTATCCATAGGATGGGTAAGCGATCTTTGTGCCATGAATGATTCGGATAAGAATTGGAATCTATCCAACATGAGTCGCGACGTGGCCAATCGTGCTAAGCTTTTCGATCTGTTAGATCGACTTACTATGCTCGATGCTTGTGATAGGGAGTGGAATAGTGTCCAACAAAGAGCGCGCTAAGTTTTGGAGTTGCCGTACGATTAAGACTTCTTCCATCGGCGCCAAATCTAGTGTCATGACGTCATGCAGAAAGTCTGCAGACACAATCATGAGTGAGAGCACAAAAGGAATAACATGTTAATCAATCATTCTTTCATACCAGACCCAGCAAACTCACTCAAATGGCACCGAAAATCTTCCTGTTAGTGGCGAAATTTCTTGACATGGTTGATTCACTGACAAAAGCTACAGCACCGGCGGAACAGGCTACATCGGCGGCGACACCCTCTTCGCACTATATGATAAGCACGCAGATTACGAGATTTCGGTGCTTATACGGACAGGTATATATGAATGTACACACCGTCATATGTATATAGTGCTGACACGTTCAAAGAGGAGAAAGCCAAGATCGTGAACGAGACTTTTCCCAAAGTCCGCATTGTCCTTGGTGGTCTAGACAACGCGAAGATCTTAGAAGAGGAAGCTGCAAAGGCAGATGTAGTAATACGTAGGGAACTTCTGAAACAATCTTCTGATGAAGACAATGCTCACAAATTGTAGATACTGCAGATGCATCAGACCACGAGGGCGCAGCAAAAGCTATTGCGAAGGGTCTCGCATCCGGCCATTCGAACGAGAAGCTAGGGTTTTGGCTGCACACCGGTGGTACTGGCATCTTGTGCTGGGAAACTATGCGGGACGACAACCGCCTGGGCGAGTGGTCAGAGCGAGAGTACAATGACTGGACGGCAGTGCAAGACCTAACCGGCCTACCAAAAGATGCTTTCCACAAGAATGTCGACGACATAGTACTTTCAGCTGGATCTGAATCGGTCAAGACGGCCATTCTATGCCCGCCAACCATCTACGGGCGCGGCCGAGGACCATTGAACACCAGGAGCAGACAGGCGTACGAGCTTGCACACTTGATTTTAACTGGTCAATACATCCCCATCATTGGTCAAGGCAAAGCGAGGTGGAACAATGTTCACGTCTCAGATCTTGCACAGCTGTTCGTTCTTTTGACCGAAGCCGCTGTTTCCAACAATACGGATGCGAAGTTGTGGAACGAGCAGGGTTACTACTTGGTTGAGAATGGTGAGCACTTATGGGCAGACCTTGCGCGTCTCATGGGCAAGAAGGCAACAGAGCTAGGGCTTGTCGAGAAGAAGGATCTGGCGGAGCGCGAGCTCGGTAAGGACAAAGCAATCGAACAAGCTGGTTTCGAAGCAGTTAGTTGGGGCTTCAACAGTCGCGGCAAGGCAGAGCGCGCGAAGAAGCTCGTGGGCTGGCTGCCAAAGGGGCCGAGCATTGAGGACACTGTCGAAGAAATTCTCAAGGATGAAAAGAGCCGTTTAGACAAGAAGTAAAGTACTCACATAGTATCCACAAGCGAATATCGTGCACTTCTTCGCAGTTCTGCATATGTTGTGTGTCACAGTCATGCCGTGATGCTCCCCGCTTTCGGTAAGCAAGCACGCGACAGTACATGACTAGCAGATTTCAAAAAGGCAAAACATATTTGGTTCTACCGTTCCACTATTCGGCTCTCCTTAATAGATAAGATAAGAAAATCACATGATGTAACTATGCTCCTGCCTTCGATAGTAGCTTGGTCCTCCTTCCCTAGAGAACCATGGCAGGAACGGAGTAGGTTCGAGTAAACAAAGACCCTAGGCTTGCGCGAGCTTACTGTGCTATAACTACTGACAATAGAACGACGATAATAATAACTATAGCAATGCTGCTCCCTTTCCTCTTCCTCTTCTTATCCTTTGCTGCTAGGGTTGCTGCCCCTAAAGATGATTATTAGAATAATAACATCTACTACTTTAATAGCCTGCTGCTTAACCGCCTCGACAACCTGCTGCAAGTGCAGCAGACAATTGCGAGCAATGTTGAACCCGTTTTACCCTCTAGCCTTCTGGCTATACTTCTTCTATCTAGTTTATATTGCTGCTGGCTGGAACTTTTTTTTCTTGCTAGAGTAACTCGGTCCGCAATACCTGTCCTCCTTAGTCTTCTACTTTAGCAAAGTGTGTGGAGTTTTTCAACAAGCTACTTAAGCCTTTCACGATCGAAGACGACCATGACCGCGCCCTTGCCGCCGCCAGAGCCAAAGTCCAGCAGAAACTCATCGATATCCAGCAGGAACTCAGCGATGCTGCTGCCGCCGCCAGAGTCGACGCCGCCGCCAGAGCCGAAGTCCAGCAGGACCTCAGCGATACTAAGGAGAAATTGGCCGCTGCTACGCAGAGGGCTCAGCGGGTTGCGCTAGAGCTTGACCTGAATGCAGCCATCCTTGCGGAAGAGGCAGACCTCATCACCACCCACGCACAGGAGATGCAGCAAGCAATGACCAGCGAGGGTTAACGGGGAACATCGTGTTGAGAAGGAAAATCACGTAAAAACAACCTCAACCGTGTTGAAAAGGAGAATCACGTTAAAATAACCTCAGTGACTACTTATCTGACATCGACACCTGGTTGGGGTTCTCTCGGGGAACTAGGATAGCCGGACAACTACAGTCACGCCTAAATTCACCACATCCGATTCTACGACCACCCCCGGCGACTACGATAGGTTTGGGATTTGTATATTTGCTAAAGATTACTGAAAGTGTGAAGCTCGCCGGGGGGAGTCGTACACAGTTTTTATAGCTTTGAACCGGACGTGGTAGTTGTCCGGCTATTTCAGTTCCCCGAGAGGGGCTATTACACTGACACTGTACCCTGCATTGCACGCACATGCATTAACTGGTGGGTCTGCTAAAATATTAAGCGGATAGCAAAGATTAGACCTTCACTTGGTTCTCTATCTACTCAGAGGAGACCAGTGTAAATTCGGTGTCAGAACGGTCGAGGCAATATCGCAGCCAAGACCAAGTCACAAGGTCGCAGCGAACGCAACGTCTCAGTCATCGCTTTACCTCAGCCACAACTTCATCCCCGTCACGGCTACATCACGGCGGGGACAACAACACACCCTTACGACAGAGCACTCAGGCACAAGGCTACCAAAGTGGGAGGGCTAGTGTCGTTGACCGCGGACGTTTATAGCTTCCGATCAAGCTACTTGTTTGCTCATCAAGCGCCCTTGTTCTTTATTCCTGTGCGATCCGACTACGAGTCTGGCGATGCTTTTTATGAGGAGAATTTTCCAAGGACTGCGCGAAAAACAACACCCCAACAAGGAGCCGAAGGCACGGAATCAAGACGATGAACGAGCCCGAACCCTTCTTCTTGCCCTAGGCGAGCTGAAGCGCAAGATGGACCCACTTATTGCCGCACAGGTCTACAACAATCGCTTTTGTCCACTGATCAGTCGTCTGCCGGAGGAGCTCCTGCTGTGTATCTTGGACTTCATGCGTGACGATTTCGCTGCGTTGCTATGTCTCCGAATAACCGCTAGGATATTCCTTCGACTTCTCAACAGTAAGCGGATCTATCTTTTTGGACTATTACCGTTTTCTATCAGAGGTCAAGCTTTTGACGACCGCGACGGCTCAAGGCTACGATTTCGGCGGCTTTTACAAAGGGATGGACGCTGCAATAGCTGCAAGCGCTGGAACGATGCCCATACTCAAACTCTTGACATTTGCAAGTTTCGGCCGAACGTTTGTGTGAGATTATCTCCGAGCAGATTCTATTGCGACGCCTGCGACAGTTACCACGATGTTTTTCAATTCTCCCCGGGGTCGCTGTCGCGTCCGTCGAAAAGATACTGTCTAGGCCAACAAGGTGTAGTGCAACTGTGTGCACACATTTCCATCAGCTGGGCCAGTATCAAGGCGCATATTGACGACTGGCGGCAGAATCAACGCGGAAAAGGAGACTGGCAAGCCTGCCTCAACAGCTTCAAGATCGAGTGTTACGATCCCAGCCATGATACACGCTGCATGGGTTCTGAGGCGCCAACCCGGCCTCAAGCCCGTCTTGTCACCAGCACGCATGATCCAAATAATGTCGTGCTTAATCTAGAGTGGGAACCCCACGGTTGCTTCGCTACGCTTGCTGTTACTGCGGACGGCCGAATTCCTGCGCAAGAGCTTAGAGGATTATTTCAGAGGATTCGCAGTTGTGGACCAGCTGCTACGCTATACCCTAGTAGCCATTCTGGGTCTCTACCCGAGATGGCATTCTTCAGTCCTGCGTTGCACACAAGTCAACTCGTTCACTATAAGACGGGTGAGGACGATATCTCAGGACATGCACCAGAGTTATCTCGACCGTTCCGTCTGCCGTCACCGCTATCATGGGACTATAAACACGGACTTGGGTACAACGGAACCAAATTGAATATCACACTCTACGGTTCGAGTGACGCTGTCAGTACCAGCATCTCCTCACAGTGTCTTGTGATAAGATACGAGAAAGACATTATGGTCTGCAAAACAAGAGCACTGATAGACTCTTCTGTCGAAATTAACCCTACCCATCACTGGCTGCACGCTATGGACACCAAATCATACACCCATCCTCAGGGAAGAAATGTCAGGCCTCAGTGTAAGGATATTGCCTGTGTAAACTACTATCAGAAGCGGAGGGATTCTTACCCTTGTCTCGAGTACTACGATTCCAATTAGTGAGTTCCCACAATTCTAAACCTTCTCAGGAGATATGGAGCATAACGCTAGAACTTCTATATTTACGTCTACCCCTATATATAAGGTAAAGGCAAGAGAAGCTATAAGCACTAAAAGCTAAGTACGATCTTAAGAGTATATTTAGCTTCTATGCGCCTATCGCGTAGTATAACTGATATATGAGGATTCGAAGATCTTTTATTTCCTTTTCTTGCTCTGTGTTGTCTCACATCTGCAAGGACCATAACCTATCCTGTGCCATCCCTATGAAACATGCGCGGCGTTCTCTACAGTTTTCATGTCTACGACATTTTCGACTCGTTCTTCGTCTATATCCTTTTCCAGGAGATCGTTCCGGCTCGCTTCGCCCGAGAAAAGGCGGTCAACATCTTCCAGTTCAAGACCTTTTGTCTCGGGGAAGAAAAAGAAGATGATTGGCACCCAGAGAGCGTTGAGTACAGCGAAAATGATGTAAGTTTTCCATCCAATATTGCTGATAGCGTGAGGCGTAATTTGCACAATGATATAGTTGCATATCCAGTTTGCGGCCGTCGAGATCGCTGAACCACGCTGTCGCAGACGTAGAGGAAGAATTTCCGACGGATACACCCAAACGGTCGCTTGGAAGCCGATGGTGAAAGCGCCCTGGAAAACGAAGAGCATCGCGGCTGCCGCGATACCGGCACCCTTTGCCGAGGCGGTCTTGTTTTGGACCTGGTAAATAAGCCCAGATTGCACTGCCATCACAGCAGCCATGAGGCTGATCATGGAAAGGAGAAGGGGTCTTCTGCCGACGCGATCGATGAGGAACCAAGGGATGAATGAGGCAACGAAAAACCATGTCTGTAAAAAGCCGCTCATCAAGGAGGACATGTGAGTATCAAAGCCGATACTCTTCTCGAACAGGGTTCCTGAATAATCTATCATTGTTCAGCAAAATCTCATTGACTCCAAATGGGCAGACTCACAGATGATGGCATTGATGCCACCCAACTGTTGAAACATTTGTATACCGCAAGCGATCAAGAAGCGTCTTCTGGACTTAATGGGATCGCTCCGAACGATATCCCTCCATCCTGCTTGTCGCGACGCTTCGAAAGCGACGGTTTCGATGATAACAGTATGAAGCCTCTGTACCTCGGCGTCGGTTTCAGGCACATCTGCCACGCGTGCTAATACTTGCAGACACTCATCTGGACGATCATGTGATGCCAGCCATCTGGGTGTCTTTGGGATGAGAGTCAACAAGCCGAGGATTGTCACAAGGATTATGCATTGAAGGATGGTTGGTATCCTCCAAGCGTAGTCCGAAGTGTGGGAAACAAAGCCATAGTCGATCCAGTAAACTAAGAAGATGCCACAATTTAAGGTCGACAACTGCGCGCAAACGTAAATACCGCGACTGGCTTTTGGGCTGAACTCGGCTTGCATCACGGGCACAGTCGAGTTGATGATACCTAGGCCGACTCCCGACACGATGCGACCAACGATAAGGTGTGCTCTTCCATATGCGGTAGCCTGGAGAAGAGCGCCGACAATGCTGATCACAGCACCAATGGCGACACTCTTGCGACGACCGAGTTTCTCTCCAGCTATTGCAGTTCCCATTGCACCAAAGAAGCACCCAACTGTATTGACGTTATTCATGCTTCAATAGTTCACTCATTTCAGTCACTTACTTTCAAAGATAGCTACGATGGTTCCAATCATGTCTGAGGATGGATGATCGAAGGTCTTGTTGAAGGCTGGTGCGCCGACTAATCCGCCCATGAGACCATTGTCGTAGCCGATTAACATGAACCCAAGCGAAGTGAGGACACTGATCGTGAGCATAAGCGCTCGGCCCCTGAGTTCCGGCATATTGTTTGTGTTGGTAACCACCTTGACACTTTCTCTCGTTGTTTCTGTGTCTTGTGGGGGTGTGGAGAGAAGTCCTCGGGTGCGGGCAGTGCTGACAATCATATATAGATCCCTTTGATGTATTCCGTAGTCATGCTAGGATGGGCCACTAGTTAGTATTTGCGGGGATAACCCCATGGGGTCGGTAAAACATGCATATCCCGCGGGATTTGGTCCTGAAGATGGCTACTGCCGCTATACGAACTCATGTAAGCTTTGCAGCATGATGTTCAGCCAGGGGCTTTTTGGCCACGCACACACCGTTCGAAACTCGTATATCAACCACAAGTTTCGGTGTTTCTACTGATCAAATATACATTCAGACATGAAAATTGCTGGTAGTTTAGGACATAAGAAAATCTGGGCTTGATTCTAGGCCCTCGTTGACTGTATTTCGAGCCAACCTCGCGGTCATTGTATCAACTTACGAGACGGGAGCCCACTCAAACCCGTCTATATGGCCGAGCTTATACCAAAAATGCGTGAACCATGTCGGGTAGAGATCAGGCGGTTTGACGAGACAATCGGTTTGATTGGTAGCGATTACCCATGACAGGGTCTAAAGCTAGGTAATCTTGCCAACGTGCGCATCATAGTTTGGCAGACGCAGAACCGAACCTCCGCACGTCCTATCTCATGTCATGTACATATGACACTACTCAAAAGCCGCTTCGGACCGACTGTCACAGCTAGAAGCCGTCGGCGATTGACTCAATTACCGCATTACCGCGTCTATGTGCGTTGTCTGCAGCCACACTTGATCAAATACCGAAAAATACCTTGAACAAGATATTTACATTCGGCTGCTATCCGGTAACGTAAGCTTTTCTAGGGCTTGAAGCACCTCATATACGATTCACAACTCATCCCAGCTTGTCTTCAAAGCGCTAGTCCTACATATCTGAATTTAATTCAACCAGCATCAATCATGGTTCTGCCTCCCTGGATTCAGATACACAATACCGCAGCAAAAGACATCTTTGGACAGGAAGCCAAACTCGATCTGATTCTCGAGAATAACGAGTGCCCTTTTGCACACGAGGCTGGTATATACATACCGGAAGACAGTTCTCTCTGGATCACGAGCAACCAGTATTCCCATCCAGAGACAGACAGGCCCCATATCCACATTTCACGAATTCAGCTATCATCGCACATGAACAGCACTGAAGTAGAGTGCTCAAAGATAAATGTACGAAATGTACCAATGCCTAATGGTGGTGTCAATTACAAGAACGGAGTACTGTTCTGCGCACAAGGGACACTTGACACGCCTGGAGGTATAGCCTTTATGCCACTGACTCCAGACACGACCGGTATTACGTACGAGGCGAAGCTACTTGTTTCAAATTTTCATGGCCGACCCTTCAACTCACCCAACGATGTCGTTGTGCATTCCGACGGCTCTATTTGGTTTACCGACCCAATTTACGGTTGGGAACAAGGCATCAAACCGCAACCACGGTTACCGAATCAAGTATATCGCTACGACCCGGCGACAGAAAGCATTCGTGCCATAGCGGATGGTCTCTGCAGACCGAATGGGATTTGCTTCAGCCCAGACGAATCCACTGTATACATCACTGATACGGATTGGATTCATGGAGACGGTACAACGGATGAGATGAGAGCATCACACATGTGAGTAGCTTTCCTGCCTCGCAATTCTGCCATGGCTGTACTATCAGGCGTGATTTTTACTGTATTTCTGTTCTTTTTAATGAAGCTAACAGCTGGATGTACTATTAGATACGCCTATGACGTAATTGTTCGATCTGGTCAACCTTTCCTTGCTAACCGCCGGCTGTTTGCCATGGCCGACACGGGAATTCCTGATGGCATCAAGTGCGATACGGACGGCAATGTGTATAGCGGTTGCGGCGATGGGCTAAATATATGGTCGCCAGGGGGTGTGTTGTTGGCCAAGGTTTTAATCGATGGTGGCATAGCGAACTTTTGTTTTGGAAGAGATGGACAAGTGTTTTTGTTGAACGAGCACAGACTGTGGAGACTGCAGCTGGCTAGCCACCGCAAAGGCGCATTACTGGGGCTCTGACAAGGCACAATTGTAGGTTTAGTTGGACATTTTCCAATTATCTGTCGAGTGACTCTGGTAATCATACGGCATCCTTACACAGTAGACCTCTCGCTCTCTTTCTCTACTAAGAAGCTTATACTTGCAAGAATGTCGTGCTCTTGTAACTGAGAGACTCGAAAGAAAGATTATCGTTGGGGGTATTATATCTCTATCTTATCGCAGCGATTATTGTGCATACAGGACGATACTATGACGGCCTGACGAAATCCCAACCTCCCCCGTTGAGTTTGTCCGCCCTTTCTCCACCCAGCCGCGAGGCACCTTTAGGGTCCCCATCACGTTTTCGGGCACCCCTACATTCAATGTGACGCTCGACCCATCTATGCACCAACTTGCGTTGATGGCACCAAATGGTGTTGGAACTCTGCCCGCCGCTTCCTTCAACCCAAGATAGCCAACTGCAGGTTGCAGCACAAATTTCTTGTACCCAGGTGTAATGGGTCGAACTCCAAGTAGATATTCAGGAAGTACATACGTGGGCGCAGCACCCCATGGATGTGCCAGACTAGTGAAAAGATCTATGCCTGGTGATCCATCGGGCTTTACGTACTCCCAGCTTGCACCCGAATAGTATGAATCATTGTTCACCATACTGCCCCAAAGCCCATCAAGGAGATGCAATGTAATGGGAGTAGTGTCACTATGATGATTTTGAGAAGCCTGGAAAAGGGCTTCGAGAAGAAAGCCAGATGGGTTTGGTGCAAGCTCATAGTCGCTAGAGTTCTCATCGGACGAGATTGTCTTGTATCCAACACCAAAGCGAAGTTGTTCGAGTTTACGAACGGATAAGCTTGCTTGTTCGCTGTTGGCAGTACCGGAGAGAATGGCCCAGGCAATCCCTGTAAGGGAAAAGTTTCCAGGCGAGGCCAACGACAGCGAATAAGTCTCCAAACTCGGGTTCCAGAGCTTCTTGTTCATTGCATCTCGTAACCTGTGGGCCGTGGAATTATATCTCGATGCAGCTTCCATATCTCCAAAGGCAAGTGCTAGAGGTACTAGCCGGTCCATCGTAAAAGCAAACAACCCTGTGACTGCACTGCCATTGGCCGGTCCTAAGAAGCTGTTCGGTTTTGGTACCGCGGGGCTCCCGGCAACCAAACCTGTAGTTGGGTCGACAAAGGCAATTCTAGCCTCTGCAAGCTTTTTGATGCTACCCCAATGTTCTTTCAAACTCTGCGTATCACCAGTATAGCGGAAATACTCTCCGATACCAGCAAGAAATAAGTCTTGGTAATCGACTAATCCTTCCCAACCTGGGTTCGCGTTTGTGTATTCTGGCGTGGTACCGAGACTTGTAGAAATAGGCACAAAGCCAGCATATGGGCCAGAGCCTACTTGAAAGCTCAGAACATACTTGATGGTGCCTATAACATAGTCCCACCGAGCGGTAGTTTTGGCAACCACACGGACCGTATGGTAGAAATCGCCAATCCAGACGAGGCGGTCTCTTTTCGCGCCATCGAGACACACTGAGTGATCCAAGGGTGCTACGCCGTATTCAGCCAAGACCTTCTCCGAAGTCATTGCATTTGTGTAGATCTGTGACCCATTCGATGAGGTGACAGAGACATTTGTTACGACAGATATCTGATCCTGGAAAGCACCGAAGCCCCAAGTACCTTTGGTTCTTGAACCTGAACTGAAGAAGGAATTAGTGTTTGGAGGTGGCAAAGCGACTTTGGCAATCTGTAGCCCATTGAGATATACATGATAGCCGTCTTCCTTGATAGAAGTGGTAACATGATGCCATCTCTCCTCTTCGATGGTAATGTTCAAAGGATAGTAAATATTTGCCGGTGTTGGCAAACTGCTCTGATTGACCAAGCTCCAGTCAGCATTGAATATCAGAGTATTCGGTGGTAGAAGAGTCCTATTCGTATTGCTGAATGAAGTTTGTTTGGGATAGTCAGAAGTCAAGACAAAATAAGGTCCCAGCGGCTGGATTGCACTAGCAACCCTCCAGCCAGTCCCCCCTCTTACGATTTTGGTGTAAAACGAAAGCGTATAATTTGCGGCATTCATCAAGATACCCTCAGCCGACTGTGCGCTTGTTTGACCCCGGATTAAAGCACCCTCGTCGTTTATTTCCCAAGTGGATGGCGCATTGCCCGCGTCCACACAGGCTACCTGTGCTACACGGCTTCCCAGGTCGAATATCCGATTGTAAACTTCATTGCTCGTCTTCATATGTCCTGGAAGCTGATCGGCATCTGCATGCTGGCTTGTCGCTCGCATTCCAACGCTCTTAATCGTTACAGAATTGTTCGTAAGAAGACGAACAGATTGCCATCTTTGTCCACCTTGGAGGAAAAAACTCTCCAAGTGACCAGCTGTGGATATGTTGAACGTCTCCACCCGAAATGTATTGGACAGCCCGTTTGAAAACGTCCAAGGTCCATCACCATTTGGATTGGAAAGCGAGACAAATGACTCTGTATATTTGAACTCAAGTTGGGCAGTAGCAGCAACATCCGATGTGCTGATGAAGGGAAATCCAGCAATTTCGGCGCCGTAATCGAATCGAATTACGGGCTTCGATGGTGTTAATACAATAGTCGACGTGTTATCGTAAGGCGTTCCACTCGTCGATGCTGAGTGAATATCTCGCGAATATGATCTTGGGTAAACGACTCCATAGTCAACAAATCTACACACCAGTCAGCTGTGAAGAAAGAAATCTTTGAAGATGTGCTTACGCGTGTACAGGTGCAATGCAGACACAAGACACGAGTAGGTTGCTACGGAGCCTCATGTTTACGCGGTAGCAGCTTCTTCAACACTCGGATCGTGTCTGTAAACGCGCCACATAAGAACTCCCTTTCTTTTATACTTCACACACATTTTCCTCGCGCTCATGCCGAGTGATGAAAGAATCTGGGGTAATCGAGCCACTAGCCCCCAGTGGTGTCGGAATGTGGAGGTTCGGGGTATCATTGACAGAATTTCCCGTTGCCCCTGCATTGTTAGCGACCAACCCCGCAAACTTGTGCATCAAAGGGGCCGACTTAGAAGAAGAACTCAACATCCGTACGCGCCTCCGCCCAAGCCTCACCCGACACCGCCTCTTTACATACCTGAAGCTGACAATGGCACGGCCTAAGAAACCCATAAAATAAAGCACATGCATTGGCTGCCTTGAATGTCGGGTTGTCACGGATTGGATTCGAACAAGAGCTCCTTGGCTGCCACCTTGGGAGCTGGGCAGCACTGACTACCGGTGAGTGAGTAGCCCGTGCGTCCGCCCACCAAATCCGTAGCCGTACGGATCATAGGGATCGGTACGCAGTATCATTCAATAGAGGCATATTACCGTTCAATATCATTGCAGTGTACTTGTGTCTTTACAGGGCCATCTAGAGGGTTTGCAGGTTCCGATCCTAACATTAGAACAGTCTTATGTTGACGGACTGTTCTGCGACCAAGTTGGTACTCGTCCTTGGCCTGATCCTCATTCAGAAGAATTTTAGTTCATACATCCTATTCAAGCATAAAATACTCGATAACGAATATCTCGTTCAAAACATGCAAGATGAAGCGTTGGAGACATCGCGTTCCGAGTTGCCGATGTCCAGTCTTAAGTAGTGTATTGAAGAGTTTAGCACGGACATGGTTACGACACGCTTCACTGCTTCCGAAGCCTGTAGTTGGCCTAATGAAACCTCTTCCTATTGGCTGACATCTACTCACGTAAGAGAAATTACGTGAAGAAAATCAAAACTCCCATAATGCGGGCATGTTGGTGCACCTATCGTGATATCTTGATATCGTAATATTGTCAGCTTTACGGGCAGCTCTAGCAACTCCTCTACGGGCATCTCTACGGGCATCTCTACGGGCATCTCTACAGGCAGTTCTATAGGCTCATCTACGGGCTCCTCTATCAGCTTCCATTTCCGCGCGTAATCACGCGCAGAAATCTTCCTTTAGAAGCACCCGCAAACGTACTACTTCTTTATATCTGTCGAGATATACTCAATGTCCACCACTCGGGGGAAGCTTATTTCTACTATGAAAGCTGTTTTTTATTTACGAGGAACCTATGTAGAATCGTATCTTTCCAAATCACCCACGAAGTTCATGCTTCATACAAGTGACATAACAATCACAGTAACCATATATGCGCATGTCACTTGAGCACAACTAAGACGTCTTCTCATCAAACATTGGTATACACAAGAAAACCTACTACCCATCAACAAAGCGCGCATCTCAACCCCACTCTGCCTTGCACGTTTCCCACCTCCTCATTAACATTAACATTTACATTACCATCCACCCCATCCGCTGTCGCACCAATGCTCTCCTCCAAACACTGCCTATGCCACAAATGCCTGCAAGCGAACAGCACCAGCGCCTCCCCCCTCTTACCCTGAACCTGCCCATCCTCTAAAATATCGGCCTGACTCGGTCTCTTCCCTTTGCCCTTCCCGCTCGCACCATCATCCTCGCCACTCTCTGCCCATCTCTTCCTGCGCTCCCCCTCGCACTTCTCCCATGCCTCCCAGACAGCTGCACCAGCGCCTGGCCCCCAAGCCCTCTTCTTACAACCCTCGCAGACCTGACCTCTTGGTCGCCAGCCACGTTTGCGCAGTTCGGTGATTTCATGCACATGTTCGAAGGATTCTTTGTCCAGGAAGCGGTTAGCGAGACTGAGGATCGTTTCTTCAAAGGTGTAGGCGGCGAAGATTTCGGATAGGACGGAGCGTAGGTCTGAGAGTGAAGGCGAGTAAGTGTGAGTTGCGCGGGTGAGGAAACAACGGAGAATGCGGAGGAACGAGGGGTTGGAGTGAGCTTGCGATTGCATGTTGCGGAGAGGTAGTCGCGTAAGAGAGCCGTCAGCTGAGGAGGAGAGGTGTGCTAGTTTCTTTGTTGGTGGGATGGTAGTGGATGCGAGGAGAGCGGAGAAAGTTTGTTGGATCGAGGAACGAAGGGTAGATACTATGCGTGCGGTGTCTACGGTGTCGGACTGGTTGATGTTTGAGGATGAAATGAGACTATCGTGGTCGGCTACAGCGTTCGATGTATCTCGAATGAGCCGCACGGAAGTGTCGACAAGCTCAAGCCAGAGTAGTTCATCTAGAGCCAGATCTGCCTCTCGGACTTCACCATATGTCGCCTTCCGCCTATCGATTGTCGACTCTGGAGTACGCTTTGTCGATCGTGTCTGCCCTTGGCATAACCATATGCCCACTTTGATATACTTTTCTATATCCTCAAGAAGATCGTGAACTGCTTCCTCGGTATTTCTTATGTCTGGTGTCTCCGCTGCAGCGCCAATGAGGCCTGTCAAAGCAGTCTGAAGCGTACCCAGATGTTTCATCAAACGATCCATGGCTCTTTGGACGAGTCCATCGCGTGCCATGAGTATAACAGCTGCGTCAACGATACCACTCTTCTCCAAAGCTGGCAATACGGGGTTCAATTGGAGATCCCCAGATTTCAGCAGGCTGACAAAATCGGCTACATGTGCACTATTGTACGTACACATGAGTTGCACATATCGTTCAATGAAGTCAGGTGGGAGGCTCTCGTTGATGAGGGTAGTCGTACCAGCTTGAGCTTGCTCTGGCTCAATAAGAGCCTCAAGGTAGTGATATTGAGCATCAGTATCATCTTCTATAGCATCCAAGACTGGTTTTAAAAGGTCTGGCGCATGTTGCTTGAGAGTTTTCGCAGTTTGTGAAGCATCAACCGCAGCAATATCACCAGCTCTACTGACAATGACTGCTTTGACCTCATTGACTTGCTTCTTGATAAGACCTTGGCTGGGTCGCAGGATCAGAGCGATACACCCAAACACTGCATCTTCGTCATCTTCATCATCGAGATATGTCTCAAGGAGCTTGGCATATTGATGTGCGCCTCGATAAACAGACTTTAGCACGCGGTAAAACCCAGCCTTCTCAAACATCGGGACGAGGCTTTGTGGGTTGGGCGGATGATAGATGGAGAGTAGATACTCGACAGAAAGCTGGCAATCTTCCTTGATTGTTTCCGTAGGGTAGTCGCAGAGTCCTAAAAGGATTTGATGGAAGGAAGTTCCAGGGAGCATGATATGCTGCGGATACTTGGGTAAGTTCCGCGCAACAAACATGTAGAAGTAGATGATATCTTCGGGGTCGAAGTTGTCTGTGTTCATTATGCCAAAGAGGTAATTGATAATTGACTGTCGTGTCGGTGTGATTGCAGACTCATGCGAGGTACCGTTGACTTGTGCCCCATTCGCCACGTCCTGTTCGCCGTTCAGGAAGCTGTCCTCGAAAGCTTCATTCAACATGCTCATAAAACTCGCAGCATCGAACTCCAGAACCAGTTGCAGATACGGGAACGGTGGCTCGGGACTCCCATCAGACTGGGTGGTGATGACTTCAGCCGAGCCTGGCGGCCACTGGAGATTTTTGCCGGAGAATAAGAAGCGATACATGTCCTTTTTAGCACTATAAGCCTGTTCATCCTCCATGAAGGTACCTCCAGGATACACACGTCCAGTGAAGGTATATGCAAGGTATGGAAAAATCTTTTTCGCGGCAGAGAGATAGATGTTCTCCGACTCGTCCACTTCAAAGTCAACGAGCTTGATCAATTCCAGGATATTGGTGAGTGGCGTGATGTAGTCACCAATGGCACGTGTCCAGACATATATCAGCGCATCGTAAAGAACGTACTGCTGACAAAGCATAGTGACCTGGTTGAGATCCATCGTATCTGTGCTGAGTCGGCAGATCATCTCTTCAAGCCGAGTTGATCGATTTGCTGAGGCGTAAAAGGTGATGAGGTCCTTGAGGACATTCGGTGGTACGGCTGTAATCTGATCTTCTTGGATATAGGGCTCAAGGGTCTCGAAGAAGGCTTTCTCTGCGGATGCTTCCTCAAATGCATCGTAGGTATCTCCAAACAAGACATGATACTCGCCCATACTCAGCAGTCCCGTAAAGACTACCTCGGCAAGTTCTTTCAGTCGCTGCTCTCTTGACTCATCGTCATCCTCATGGCGAGAGAAGGCGTATTTGAGCGAAGCTGTTATCATCTCTAGGAGTTTGGGCTGTACAAGTGCATGTCGTGCTTCATCGTCGTCAGGTAGCCCAACAGTAAGCTTGTCTGCATCACCAAGATAGTAGGAAGTTGCAAGACCAAGAGCGGCTATGTAGTCGCCATCTTCCATCAATGCCAACAAACGATCTGCCCAGTTGGAAAGGGTACCAATGGCGCAGTCGTTGAAGCCGAGCAAGAACAATCGACCTTTGTATGCTCTGAAACTCATGTAGAATGCGTCAGCTACAACACCATGCATCGAGGCGTCGTCCTCATTCAGCTGCTCGACAACGGGTTTCAGCTGCCGTGAGAATAAGTCTGCGTGGTAGATGTGCTTCTGCAGCAAGTCAAAGGAGTCGGTCACACGCAACGTATTGTCCTCAAGAATCATCAGGCGCTGGCTAATGGTCAGAACGCCAAGCACTGATCTGCTGAGCCATTGCACCGCGACTATAGCCTCTTCCGCTTTCCAGCGACTTCGCGGTCTAAAATGCAGCTCAGTAGGCTTCTCTTTCTCTGCTTGCGGTGCATCTACGTAATCAATATCTAGTATAGTGAGCACATTAGACCAACAGTAAACCAGCTTGGTCTTGGAGATTGCAGACCCGGCGCCACTAGACGAACTCTTTAGCTTGACTGCTGGAAACCAAGCAAGACATCCGCTTAGCGCGCTATGGGCAGCAACGTCCTTTGGGCGAGGTGCCTTGTGTTGCGTCTGAGCTACTGGAGTAGTTGATACAACGACCAGCAGATATGGGGTCAAGAGGGCAGTCAGTCCCATACTGTCGGTAGGCTGTTCCACGTTTCCCAGAGGCAGTGGGGCGAATGCAAGCACGGAGCTTGGTTTTCGCGGCTTCTCCATAGACTTGACCGGTAGCGGATATCTTCCCAAGATACGATTGGTCTTGACTGTTCGAGCAATGGCTCCTAGACCGCGCGTGGCAAGATGAGAAAAGGCCATACCCGCGTCATCAGCGGACACGAGTGCTGTGTGGCGTGTTCCCAGGAAGCCCAGATGCATGATGCCTACGCCTGATACGTGGCCATCCGACTTGTTGTCCTCCAGAGCTGCTCTTTCCAGGGGTGGAATATGGAGAAAGGGCTTTGCCGGCTTTGCTAACTCCCAGGTAAAAATATGACCAGTCGCATGGCCGCCGGCTATTGTGGAGTGGTCGGCGGATATGGCCAACGAAGTGACGGGCCCGCATTCGACTGCCTTGGTGCCGGGTCCAATAATGGATTTTAGTACCTGCTGATAGTCGAAGACAAGGATAAAACCCTTTGAGGTTCCAATGGATAGTGAGACGGTAACATTGAGACAGGTCGGTCTTCCAAAGTTGCGCTTACCAACTTCGGAGAAGACCTGAGCGGTAATCTTCTTCAGCTTGGTCCATCGCACCACTTCCCATGGCGCCTGGGGGGTCTCGGAACCGTCGTCTGACAGGTGTTGGAATATCAAGTGACTTGATACGGACGATTGTCGTGAGCGCGGGGAGAGAAAGGCAGGCGATTGCCCTCGAGGAGAAGCTAGCGGAGAGGGTGATAGGCGCGAGGAGAAGCGGCGCTCGAACGGTTGCAGTGATGCTGGACGGTGTGGTCTGAGGGAGCTGTGCGAAACGGGTGCGCTGCTCGTGGGGGAGGAGATGGCCGAGCCCTGTCAAGGTCAGAAAAGGCCACATGGTTCTTGCAAGACGCCTTACCTGTATCGACGGGGTATCGTCGGGTATGTCTGTCGAGACAGGGCTCTCTGCTCTCTCTGCTCTCTCTGCTCTCTCCACCTTTGGTCTTGTCGACAATTCTGACGCCGACTCGGGTGCATCTTGTTGGGGGATGCTCTTTGTCCTCGCAAAGGTCAAGCCCTCGGTAGCGACATGTCTCTCGTCTCGGTGGTCATTGGGAGCGCTGGAGTGGCTCTCTCCCGAATCTGAGCTCATGAGGCTCGTTGTGCGCAAAGCATTGCTTCAAGAGGACATTTGGCACGCTGCACGCACAATTTTAATTTTACAATTTTCTGTTCCAGCTCTTTGGTACGTGTGTGTGATTCAACCGTGGTCCGTGGTCCGTGGTTACCTACTGTACAGGTTCAATGTATACAGAGGGGTCGAATAGCACGGGGTCGCGGTTGCCTGCGTACGGACGGAACAGACAGATGGATGGTGAGCTGGTGAGCTGGTGAGCTGGTGCAGGAGCGAATCCGTTTGCGATATGCTTGGACAGGGTGAATGTATTTTCACAAGAGATGATGACAACGGCGCGTTCCGGCAGCGCATGGCGCAGCACAGCTCGCTCTCCATGACAAGTACCAACCTAGCGGTCCAAGCTCAGATAGGACGTCACTATTGTCACCCTAACAATACCAACGCGAGTTGTGCAACTGCATAGCAAAACATCACAAACTCGCAAAATGCCGTCGATAGGACCAACAATGCCACCGCATCTGACCAAGCGCAGCCGCGACGACGACAACGACAACGACAACGAGCGCGGTTCAAGCCCAGACTCGAGCGACAAGCGCCGACGAGTTATCGGCCCAGCACCTCCGCCTTCCGCATGCTCACCCCGACGCACAGTTGGACCCTCGTTGCCGCCAGCTACAGCGTCGCCTCCGCCAGCCGCAAAGGACGACGACTCGGATAGCAGCAGCGATGACGACTTCGGTCCCGCGCCGCCGTCAGCCGGCGCAGCATATTCAGACGGCCATGAAACAACTCCCGCAAAATCAGCATTCGACACCGAACCCCAATTTGCTGAAGCTCCCAAGAAAGTGCAGCGCGACGAATGGATGACACTGCCACCTACCCAAGACGACCTAGCCGCGCGAATGGATCCCACCAAGATGCGCGCCCGCAAGTTCAACTCTGGAAAAGGTGCTGGGAGCGCAGGCGGAGGATTGAGCAGCGCGTGGACCGAGACACCGGAGCAGAAGCTCAAGCGCCTACAAGATGAAGCGCTGGGCATATCCGCCCCCAGCAACTCGGCACCCACGACTTCAGAGTCGAAGCGCAGCAAGGAAGAGGAGAGGCGCGCGCGTAAGATGCGGGAGAAGATTGATGCCGCGAGAGGCAAGAGCCTGGTGGAACAGCATCAAGAAAAGGGTGCGGGCAAGGAGAAGGAGGACGATCCTAGCAAGCGTGCTTTTGACTATGAGAAGGATATGGCCGTTAGCGGAACCGTTAATCATAAGCAGCGGAGGGATATGCTGAATAAGTCAAAAGGCTTCAGCGACCGCTTTGCCAGTGGCAGCTTTCTCTAGTCGCTTTGTGTTGCCCCGTCTCTATCTTCAAGAGGGGTTTGTTCTTGCACCATAGTACAGGCATGTGCAATCTGTCAGCGTCGTGTAAAGCCCTATTTTCCAACTTATTTAGTATACCCAAACAACGTAAACACTTTCATATTCCCCATCTAACCATCTTGCTAACTATGACATTGTAACGTCAAGTTCATGTCATACCCCGTTGCCTAGGTTCCTAGCTATGAGCTGCGCCTGCAGGTTTGACCGTCACGTGCCTGCTTGGCGAATATCGATGACGCTCCAAAGCTCAGACGTCGAAAATGGGCACCTAATACGGTTAAACTTGGAGGTTGGTCGCCTGCTATGATCCTCACTGCTTAAAAGTAAATACTTCTGCTCCATCTCTGGACCACGACTGCACCCTCTCAACCCCAAATCATCGTCACTTGTGAAGATGCCTCCTCTCGACGAGCGCGCACCACTGTTGCAGCAGAGATGGAGTGAAGAAGGAGAGACCCGCACGGTATGTTTTATTTAAGCACTCATTCTTGGAAACTTATTGTGTTAACTCACGACAGCATCTGCGTATCCAAGATCTCTCTAGCGAGGAGAACCCACGAGAGTGGGCGCGATGGCGGAAGATGGCAAACGTGGCTGTCATAGCCCTGATGTCAAGTATGCAACTGTCTCTTTTTATTTTTAAATTACAATCGTTAATTACGCCACCCAGTTCTCAGCCCCCTTGTGTCTTCCATGTTCACGCCTGGTATTGCGCAAATCGCCGATGACCTCAACTGCAGCACCACGGCCGTCATTGGAACGACGACTGGCTTCGTGGTCATGTTGGGCGTCGGCCCCTTGATCCTTGCTCCTCTCTCCGAGACGTTTGGACGGAGGAGGATTTACCTTGTGTGCTTCTCCGTATTCGCATTGTTGCAAATACCCGCGGCCCTAGCGCCCAACATTGCGTTTCTCATCACCATACGCAGCATCACCGGCTTCTTTGGCAGTGTTGGCATAGCCAATGGTGGAGGTACCATCAGTGACATGTTCATTCCGAGCGAAAGAGCTGGCGTCTTTGGCTGGTACTTGCTAGGCCCGTTGCTTGGACCTACACTCGGCCCTCTATTTGGCGGGATTATAGTACAACGCCTAGGATGGCGCTGGATCTTTTGGATCATGACGGTTGTGTGCTTTGTCAACACCTTGGCTGGCTACTTCTTCCTCCGCGAGACCTATGCGCCACTGATCCTGGGTTGCAAAAAGGCCGAGTTTGAATCGCAGAGCTCAGAGTGGGACGGCACAAAATACTCGTACGAAGGCGAGGACACGCGACCACTATCGGAGAAGCTATCGCAAGCCCTAAAGCGTCCCCCAAAGATCTTCATGCAACCCATTGTGGCCGTCATGGCAGTCTACCAGGCCCTCATCTTCGGAACAACATACAGTATTTATACCAACATGCAGCCTATCTACCAAGACAACTATGGCTTCTCTACCGAAAAGGTCGGTCTGCTATATCTTGGACCTGGCTCCGGCTTCCTGTTCGCAGTGTGGTTCCTTGTTCCGCGCATCGATACGGTGTACAAGTCGCTGACTGCCAAAAACCATGAGAAAGCCAAACCCGAATTCCGCCTCCCGTTGGCTAACATCGGCTCCGTATTCATTCCCATGTCTCTCTTCTGGTTTGCATGGGCAGTGGAGAAGCACGCACATTGGTTTGTGTCCATTGCCGCAACCTTCTTCTACGGCATCGGGCAGGTCATGATCCTCAATAGTACGCAAAACTACTTTATAGATAGCTTCGAAAAGTACGCAGCCAGTGCCATTGCAGCGGGTACCGTGTTCCGCAGCGTTGTTGGCGGCGTGGTTCCCATGCTTGCGCCAACACTGTTCGACAAATTGGGCTACGGATGGGGCATCAGTACCTTTGCGTTTGTCAGCTTAATCCTCGCCCCAGCACCCATACTGTTCTATACTTTTGGAGAGACCTTGAGGGCACGATTCCCGGTGGACTTGTAAAGGGGGTGTTGTATAGTATTTGTTGTTCTCACTACATAGCTTTTGGTATTACTAATGGATGTCATCATCTGCCGGCAACGATACCTCAACGACTATATTATAAGACTGATTTGACATGTGTCCCCGCTCAAGCCACCTCAAAAGCATCCATATCTCCTGTCGGCAGCTCAGGAACACCAACTGCACACCTCGCGGCGTCAATCATTGTCTCCACAATTTCGGGCGGATAACTTCTCTTGAGCACAACCCTAACAAACTCGCTCAGCAAATTCAACCCCACATCCCCAATCTGCTCGTCCGTCAGCTTCTCATGTTCCCCGTCTTTAAGCTCCATCCTCTCCAAGCGCCGCTGCAACAGTAAATCGTACACTCTAGCGATCTGGGCTAAGTTCTTCCCGGCGGAATGACTATGGAAGTATTGGCTGCGTTCGGATTCGGATTCGCGCGTCATGTCTACCCACGCCATTTGCCGTTGTAGTATCTGTGCTGCTTTGTCCGTGGGGAGAAGGTCAAAGTGGTGCCGGAGGACATGCAGGGCGATGAGGGAACCGGCGAGATCTTGGGTATAACTGAAGCAGTGCATTATCAGCGATGTTATCGCTCCTTTGTCGGCAGCGGCAATGCCGATGCGGAAACGGTCGGCGTCGTAGCGGTTGCGGATTAGCATCCACCATGATACCATCTCCTTGAGTAACTCGCGCGGAGTTGGTAGGCTGGGATTGCTGCGAGCGACAGGGTCGCTGAGGGCTAGGCGCAGCGTTTTCCAGAGACAACGGAAACTGGCCCCATCTGGGAAGACGCCATTTTCACCTGGCTTTGGCTCCGTAAGGGCCTTGTAGATCATCCATGCTTCCGTGTAAGCACCTTGGCGGCATTTGTTGTCAATGAAAACGTTCATGATGGTAGCGTTGGGCTCCATGGTTGTCTTCTTAAGTTGACGAGTAAGATAATCGACATGCTCCCATTGCAGACTTGTAGCATGATGGTGCATGATCATTGCAAAGGTCGTGACATTAGCTGCAGGGATGTATCCAGTGACATCTTCGTTAGCACCAGCTGCCTGTACAGATCTCTTGTTGATGATTTCTGGAACTGTATCCCGTGTGAGCTTTCTTGGGCTGATTTTTCCTGTCTGCTCAATCATTCGCCAGCCAATATTTTCGGCTTTGAGAACATTAGGTACATCTTTTGTGCGTATCAAGGCTTTGAGCAGCATGTTGAAGTGGAACGTCTCCGGCTTGTACCCACGCTTCAACATCATGTCTAGAATCTGGGCAGCAGCCTGCGGGGCTTTGTCAACAACAGCCGCTTTCATCCAGTCCCCAAACACATGTCCATGATAGGCCGTGGGCAAAACCGAGATGGCATGGAGCGCAATGCTAGTCATTTTCGCAATGTCAGTGCCCAGGCGGTACACCATGTGCAATCTCTTGAGAACTTGTTCAATGACTTCTGCAGTTCCAGTGGTATCTAGGCAGCCATCCCTCACCATGTCCTGAAACACTTGTTTTGTGTAGGATAAGTGCCGTGCTTCCAAGAATCCCAGAAGCCAAGCATCGTAGTCAGCAATTGTGAGCGATCCACCTTTTTGCTCCCTCATCTTAGTATAGATGGCTTTTGCAATATTGTGGTGCTCCCGAACCTCGGAGCTCGTGTGAGCACGGAAAATGACCATCATAATAGTTGTGTTCCAGTCAGGATATAACTTGAACAGCTCTTCCATGATCTCGCGGCTGCGATCGACATGTCCAGCAAGCGCATGCAGCTTGGCTCCAATCTCCAAATGCTCCGGCTTATAGTCTTGTCGACCACTGATGTGTCGTGCCATATAATCTTCTTGCCATTCATTGAGAGCCGTATCTTTCTTTCCCCTAAGAAACAAACTCTCCAAATATTTGACTCTCTGCCCAACGGTCGTGGTCTTTCCAGCCCTTACCATATCGTGACAAAGCTGTCCTAATTTTGCCTTACGTTTCGGATTACCGGGTAACTCAACAGACTGTATGGCCCAAAGCAGATCCCAGGCTCGATCAGGTAGACTGTAGAGTAATTTGGAATCGAATGCCTTCGCCAAAGTGTACGCCCGCCACAATGGCGCACGAAGAGCTGGATCTTGGCCATAGGTGTTGCTAGCTAGATACAACCAACGCTGTAGCCGCCTCGTGGCAGGAACACGGCTCCGTGCGAACACAAGGCTGTTTTCATCCCTGAGCTTTTCGCGTTCTTTGGTTCTAGCAATCTTGTGAAGCGCGGTTTCAGGAGTGATTTCCGACTCAGTCGAAGCCACAAGCGACTGTAGGGGTTTGTGGCGTGTCGGATCCCAAGCCGAAATGTACGTAGGAATTTTCCGCGGAAGTGTTCGTAAGGGTCTTATATTGAGACATTGAGCAGAGAGTAGTAGGCATCGTGGACGGCAAAGCGTAAGCATCAGCACACGCGTTCCGACAATGGAGAAGCTGTTGCGAACATGAAGTACGCCACAAGCGCCGGGTGAGCCTATTGGAAAAGAAATATACAAAAAAAGAAAATCGTCCTAGCGGCTCATCAGATGCGAGGCGCTCTCACGCCCCGCCCCCGAAGAGAAAATGTGCAAACGAGCCTGGTGTCACTAGTGGTGTTATCGATAACTAATGATGACGTAACTAGACCTGACCCTCAACAACGGATTCTGCCTTGCATGCATCAATCACACTCTCAAAACTCGAAAAGCCTCATTCGGACGTATCCTTTTCATCTCACTTTAGTCAGGCCATTTTCTATTTTCTCAAAGTTCAGGTCTCTGGTCCTAACAATCGTCACTGTGGTACAGAAAGGACTGCAATTACACTTTCATTTAACCGGGGGCCAAAAATTGCTCATGAGGCGATGACATAGCGGCTAGAGAAACAAGCCATCCTGCAATGCATTCACCATTCACCGGAACCTTGGGCTTATTGTGTACTGTTCTCTAATTCGCGATTGCTGTCATACAAAGTTTGAATGAGACTTCAAGCCTCTATGGCGGCACAAGTGGACAACTTGATTTGCCAATGTGTCACGGTGGTAATTATCATCGATATCTGAAACAGTTGACAGAAGTCTTTGGCCAAGCCACATGCAAGGGGCTATCCTTCCAACATATTTTTCAGTATACAAATAGAACTGCGGTCAAAATTACGAAGCATAGATAGAACGTCGTCGTTGTAACGCACCGATTACTCTACTATTGAACCCGTCGTTACTTTCATTCCTCTTCTTCCGAGCGTATTCGCCAAATTCTGACACCCACTACACAATGTTTCGCATACTTCTCTTGGCCACTCTCATCATGAGATGTTCGCTGGCGCAGAATTCCACTTTCACACGAGGACAAGAGTTTCAGATCATACTATTGGGCGTACCGGACGTGTCTAGCATGTCACTCCAATCCACAGACGCGCAAGTCTGGGATGTTGATCTTTTTGATACACCACCTACGACTATAAGCGCTCTCAAAGCAGCGGGTAAGATTGTCATCTGCTACTTTAGTGCGGGAACGGCAGAGGATTGGAGGGATGACTACAGAGACTTTGCTACTGCAGATATGGGCAAGGCTCTGCCAGACTGGCCGAATGAGAAGTGGGTGAGAACAGGTAGTGAGAGTGTTCGGAATATCATGGAGAAGCGTATCAAGTTGGCTGCTGATAAGGGATGCGATGCGATTGATCCTGATAACACCGGTATGATCTGTCCTTCGTTTACGCTGTCTACTCCAGCCCTGTAAAGGATATCAGCGTTTCTGCTCAACGACTAACGATCTCTTTTAGATGGATATGTGCGTCATCCCAATTTTCTTCCTTGACATGCAGTCAGCTACAAAAGTTTTTCAGTGGCACTCAAACACTAACACCCACTACCGCAGCAAAACGACTCCGGTCTCCCCCTCACCACCACCGACGCCATATCCTACCTAACGTTCCTCTCCACTTCCGCCGCCTCTTATTCCCTCTACCTAGGTCTCAAAAACAGTCTTTCCATCCTCCCCTCCGTCTCCCCCCTCATTGACTTTGCCGTAAACGAGGAATGCTTCGAACTAGGCGAATGCTCCAACTATAAGCCTTTTCTCGCTTCCAACAAACCCGTTTTCAACATCGAATACCCTCAGCCGCTTAGCGCTGCTGGTGTGAATGGGCCCGCGTGTAGGAACCCAGTCGTTGGGGAGATGAGTACGGTACTGAAGGATTCAGCGTTGGATGGCAAGGCGGTTTATTGTGATGGTCGCGTTGTGGATACACCTACTGTAGCAGGAACTTCACCGTCGAGGTCTTGAAACACTAGGTCGTGTGGGTGAAGGTAGAGGTAGGGGGCTGTATGTTGACACATTGGATTGGTGAGATGGGCAAAACTGGAAAGGGTTTACGATTCACGAGATATATATTGCATTTTCTTGTCTTTTTCTTTTACACGCGTGTATAATTACCGAGATACAGGTACCTTGGTAGTCTTAAGCCGTACAAGAAAATCATGTCCATTGCGCATCAATTAGCTTACAAGTTCCAACTTAATCGGCCATATTACTGTGGAAATAACGATCTCTAACACTTCTACAGACCCAGTGGATTGCTAGCCGAGGTGCTCTTGTTTGAGAGAGCGGGCACATTAGGCCTGCTCGTCATGGACGCCATACCCCCTGCACCGCTGGTACTCAGACCGAGAGGGTTCTTGTGGGTTGATGAGCGGCTACCTGGGGCGCCGGTAATGTCTTTGAGTGAGTTGCCGTACTCGCGAACTATATCGCCCCATGTACGCGATGTGTTTGTGATGCTACGTCTTGTCAGTCCAACCAGCACACTGGAAGATGAAGATTTGCAATATACCTTGCTCCTGCTCCCCTTCCTGCTCCGGCAACGCCACTACCTGCTGCTGTCACTACCGCGCCAGCAGCGTTCCCAATGCCGCTTGTTGCTGCACTAACAGCACTTCCTATGCCTGACGATGCAGCACTGAGACCCTTGTTTAACCAGCCTTGTTGCTGTGGCTGCCGGGGCACATTCTTCGTCGGCGCTGGAAGAGGCTTCTTCTGGCCGATAGCTGTGGTGGTCTTCTTAGGTAGGGCGGTGGTGGCAGGCTTCTTGGGGATTGTCGTCGCCGGCTTCTTCTGCATGGCAGTGTTGACGGGCCTCTTGGGGGGCTGAACGGCTGGCGCTTTTACGGGAGTGTTCCTTGTCTGTGCCTTTACAGCCGTCTTCTTTGCTGTGGATGTGACGGGCGTCTTCTTGGTGCCAATGGGTTGAGCAACCATTGCAGCGAAATGTGAACTAACTGAATCGTCTTGATATGGGCTCGGGCAGATTTATGGAGATAGTGTTCAACCAGGTGTATATGGAAGAAAGTAAGCAGGGGACACTAGTGGGGACATCTCGACGTAGTCCTCGATGCTTAATCCGTAGAAAGTTGGCAAGCTGCTATGCCTGCACGCCTGTCACCTATGTGGCGCGTAAATGATGTCAGGCACGGGAGGGTGGGGCGCGCTTGTCCCAATTGAACCTGGCGTGATCGGCGCTCCAGACCCTGGACCCATGTATGTTTCGAATCTCCAACACCTGGACATGCATCGTCTGCCAGATGGCAGCGCCGTCGCATTCTCCTGTAGCCACTGTGCCACTGTAGCCAGCTACCCCTTCGCCTCGTATTACGGATTACCTTTGTGCCTTTTGTTTGTCTGCGACGCTTGAATTGTGATCGTGCGCGGTTGATAAGCCCGTCTCGCCCTCTGCAGTGCGGAGCTGTGAATGTAAACGGACACCCGCTCACCGCACGCGCCCTGCCCGCCATGAGCCGCATTCACCTCTAGAATTAGGTGTACACGTAGAATAGCATAGCAAAGTCGTGAGTACCCTTTCTGTTCGTTTCCCCCACCATGGCCCAACAACATCACGTCCAACCCTCCCACGGCGCAACCATGCTCGGCGACGAAGCCATCATGAAGCTGAAGCGCTCTATGAGCGACGGCCATCATCTCATTCCCGTTGGAGAGATTACGCCGCCTCGATCGCCTGGGAAGAAGACGTCCCTCATCAAGAACAGAAACAATCGCTCTTTCTCGTGGTCGAAGCTGACAGACTCCCTCAAAGGCAAGAGAGGCCCATCGCGCAGTTCCCACACGCCCTTCATCGACAAGCGCGGCATTTCAGGTCCAATCTTGGATACTAAGAGCCCGCTCTGCCCGCCCAGACCAAAGACGCCCACATCGAAGCGGCCGGGTGCGCAGTATAGTCTGGTGACATCTAAGCAAAATCGCGTGTCCTCTGCGGCAAGACACTCGTACTCTGCCTCAGACCCCACAGATTACTCTTCGTCTCCTTGTGTTCCTTCGCAGTCCAATCGCCTCACCTCACCTCGGCCTTCGCCTCTGCCTCTGCCTCTGCCAAACTACACTAGCTTCGACAGTAAGGTAAGCACATTGGTGGACAGTCCCTTGGAGCGCATAGCAGAGTCGTCGAGCAAGCCACACGAACGCCTCTCGATTGAGCCTCTGAGACTCGAAAAAGTACACAGATCACGGAAAGAGATGGAGCCAGCACGACTGCAGCCTCCCAACATGGGAGGCACCAAAGGCCGCGCCATGCAACAGGCCAAGGACATGGAGTTGCTGGTCGCTGAGAGAGCGAAGCGGGGCGGCGAGGAGCCCCCGCCATACGATTTCTACGAGCTTATTGGCAAAGGTGCTTACGGCCGTGTATATAAAGGGTGAGTAATTTCAAAGCGACGCACACAACGTTGTTTAACGATATTTAGAAAGAGTCGTAATACGGGCGCACTTGTCGCCATCAAAATAATTGAAATCGACAAGGTCGACTATGAGGAGATGACGCATAAAAACCTCCAAGACACGCTAAAGGAGATCGACATCTTGCAGCAGCTTAGAGATAGTAAAGCCAGACCGTATGTCAACATTATAGAAGAGGCGAGGCCCGTCCACAACGAGCTATGGATCATCAGCGAGTATGCCAGCGGTGGCAGCGTCAACACCCTTATGAAGCCAACAGCCATGAGCAAAGACCCAGGTCCCGGACTGCCAGAAAAGTTCATCATACCTATTGCTCGTGAACTGGCCCAAGGTCTCAAGTACATTCACGAAGCAGGAGTGCTGCACCGCGATCTCAAATGTATGATGGATATGCCTTGCACTTGAAGCGCTTGCTAACAGCCATGTAGCCAACAATGTTCTTATCCTCGAAGATGGCCGGGTGCAGCTATGCGACTTTGGTGTCTCCAACACACTCGAGCCTGAAAGATCGAAGCGCTCAACCATCGTCGGTACTCCATTTTGGATGGCGCCAGAACTTCAGAAGGAATGGGTCAAGGATGCTGATCCGCACAGCTTGTTACAGCCCAAAGAGATTTCATACGGCAGTGAAGTCGACATCTGGGCGTACGCATGTACCATCTTTGAAATGGCTTGCGGCTTGCCGCCTCATCACAAGATTAGCCAGTTTGACTTACCAACAGCTGGCGTCCCTGTCCTTGAAGGCGACCGGTTCTCGGATGAACTCAAGGAATTCCTTGCTTTCGTCTTCCAACCCAATCCACATGACAGGCCTACACCCGACGAGATTCTGGAGCATCCATACCTTGCAGACAGTGCCAAGATGTATCCAACCATGTCTCTGGTCAAGTTGGTAGAAGAGTACTATGTCTGGGAACAACAAGGTGGTGCCCGTCAGTCACTGTTCAATCCGTACGGTGCTCAAGCGCCAGATCCTCTAGCACCAGAAGACGAAGAAGATGACAACGACGACTGGTCGTTCAGTACATCGGAAGAGTTCGAACAAGAGCACGCGCCACAGTTTAGTGACCCCTTCGCTGCTGGATCTGGGCAATCCTTTAATGGAATGGGCTTACCGCCCGTAGCCGATTTAGGTCGTTTCGAACAACTGCAGGCTAGGTTCAAGGAGGAATCCATTGTGCGGGGTCAAAAGCGCTTGAACAAGCTGTTCGACACAAACACAACGCCGTACCGCTACAGCGCGGTTGATGTGCCGGAGCCGCCCAACGGCCGCCCGCCATCGGATCTGGTATTGCGAGACTTCAATCCTGGCGCGCCCAACCGCGAGACCGTCATCGATTTGGATTTTTCCATGCCATCCGCGGACGAAATACCAAACATTGACCTAGGCGAGGTGCCAACTATACGGGCAAACCGCATGAAGAGTATCATACGGGAAATGGAAGAAGAGGAGCGCCGTGACGCTTTCAATGAGGAAGATGAGCTTACTAAACGAGCCACAAAAGATTGGACGTTCCCCAGTACGAATGACGACTCTAATCGCAAGACTATGGAGTGGTCATTCGCAGCAGAGCAGCCCCAGACCAACCGAAAGACCATGGAATGGTCATTTGCCGCTGAACAGCCAAACCGCAAAACCATGGAATGGTCATTTCCGGCTCAGCCTCAGAAGCCAAATAGACGCACAGTAGAATGGACATTTGATGCGGCCATGGCTGAGGCCAACAACGAACCAAGGAACCGTGTATCAAATCGTATTTCTCGTCGACGGGAAACGAAGGAGTGGACCTTTCCCAAAGATGAGAGCCGCAAGACACAAGACTTTGCATTCCCCATGGGTAGTCCACCGCGGCCGAGCCTACGACAGGCACAAACCGCACCACTGGAGCCTATAGATGATTATCCCGAATTCATTAGCTCTCCGCCTGGCTCGCCTCTTCGTTCATCAATGATTGATCTAGACATGGCCATGGTGGAGGACTACCGTCCGTCAACTTCTGGCTCGGAGACTGACACAGCAAGTGGGGAACGCATCAATGACAATCCTTTCAACCTAGAAGACCAAGTCCAGCTCTCGCAGAATAATCATCGCGCATCATTCCACATGAAGTCGCAGTCTGAGCCGAACCATGCCGTGCCAGGCTTATTGACGCCCCAGCAATATGACGAGCAAGGTCACCCTACCAGCCTAGATCCACACCATCCAAGCTTACATGCTCGAGGTGTGAGCTCAGCAAGCCAAGTACAAGGCCATCCCAAGCCCGCCGCAAACAACATTGCAGGTGGCCAATACCATCGCCCCAGCCAGCGATCTCAACAAATCATCTGGGACGGCTGGTCGCACACAATGGCGTACGGTCTCAGCAGCGACGACATGTCTCCCCCCATGAGTGTCGCTACAGACACGTCACTCGAAGAAGACGACGTAGACGAACTCTGGGATACATTCGAGCGCTTGACTCTTCAACAACAACAGAACCGCCTTTACCCTGCCCCGCTCCGCTCGTTGCGCAGAAATGATTCGAACACGATTTCTCTCACATCAACAAGTTACAACCATGACTCAGATACAGACGACGCATACAACCCCTACTCGTCCTCTTCTGACTTTGACCAGTACGACTTGCAAGCAAGCTCCAACCCTTACCGAAAAAGCACTCTCAGTGTTGGACCTAATGGCAAGCCGCTCGTCGAGTTTCCCGTTCCCCATGGCCCGGATATGGGAGCACTTTTGGGCATAGATGTCGACATGAGGACTATGCAAGATGCGCTGCTTAAGACGGCCATGGAGCTGCGTGACGGTACGCGCGCGAGCAGGGATTTACTGAGGGCGATGCGGTTGCAGGATGTCGAGGGTGAGAATGACGAGGAGCAGGGAGCAGATGAATTGATGAGTAATGATACTGTGAGGTTGAGGGGGGTTTGAATGGAGAGGTTGGGCGTGACTGTAGTTGTCCGGCTATTCTAGTTCCCCGAGAGGCGGTATACCTCAAATATCAGATGGTTATGATTTGAAAAGTTGGGAGTTGGTCATGTGATGAGTAAGTAAGTAGATGTTAGATTTGTTGGTGTCTTTGCGATTCCAGCTATGCGCTAGCAAAGAAACCCTCGGCTGAAATGATAGCCTCGGCTGATAGGCTGCCTGTAGGTACCTTGTGGTCCATATTACCAACTGCTACATGTAAATTTTACTCTGCAAATATAGTCATGTACAATGGTATTGGCAATGTCGCTGTAAATAAGATGGCTATCCATGCCCCCTTTTCGTGCGTCTGCCCAATAACTGTTGGAGAGCAAAGACAAGAAAAGGCAGAGAAAGAGGAAAACGGTTTCCACTACTACTCCTCTCAAAAGAGGTATGCTCTGTATGCGGCAATATGATACTCAATCGATGCTGAGAGGAACAAAAACGCCGGGGGATGAAGGAGGAGATAAAAAAGCATAGCAAGTGGAGACCTAGGTAGTGGACGCGCGAAAGCGTTGGCGTATGTAAATCGTAATGGGGCATGAGAAATGGGAGGGTTGTTGAGTCGTGTTGGTCTGTGGTTTGTACAACTTTCTACCGAGCGGCGGCTTCGAGCTGACTGGGGGTGGGTTGCTGTGCAGAGGTAGCACCACGATTACGGCCAAACCAGGTTGAGAAGGTGGAGACGCCTGTCTGGGTGTTGGTCGTCTGGTTGCTTGTCGGATTGGCCGTCCGATTGCCTGTTAGTCTCGACCGCCAGCTGGAGTTGGTCTGTGGAGCGGCTCCTACGCGATCGCGTCGACTAGGGCGATTCAGTCGGCCGAAGCGATCAGGACCTTGTCGTTGCTGGTAATCGGAATTGATGACCAGGACACGAGAGCGAGCAAAAGGATTAGTAGTCGTCCAAACAGCCTGTGGTGAGCCAACACCAACGGTTGAACGGCGTCCAGTGGCTGGGTCGATCTCTATCTCAGGACGAGGCTTCGGAACGTAGTAATCAGCCTTACAGAGCGGACAGCAGGCGCGGCGACCTGTTAGCCACGGGTCTACACAGCTGGCATGGAAGGCGTGGCCGCAAGCCAGTCCTCGAATATCGTCATCGTCCTCGAGCGTGTCGATACAAATGGCACACGTGTCGCCTGGCTCAGCCAACATGTCCGGTACAGCGGCAGTACGTATTGGGTCCTCGTCGTCATCATCTGAATCGTCTTCGCGTTCCTGTACGTTCGTAATTGGAGTAGCACTGTGCTCCTGACCATTGTCAGTCTTCCCGACAACTGCCTTCTCTTTCTCTGCCTTGGCCTCCTCCAACTGTTTCTCGACATGTTTTACTTGCTCGCCCTTTAATGGGTTGCTGTCCACACTAGCCCTTGGCGAAAGGGTGTGATGAGGGGTGGAAGGCGGAGAAGCAAGAGCGTCGCGAGCCATGTCGGGTGCAGTCTCAGTCCTGGGTGCTGGACCTTCATCTTGCGCACTAATGGTAGCCTCGACGTCCTTGATGCTTCCTGCTCTGCTCTGCGGTGCAGTTGCAATGCCTCCGTTGGCTGGCAGACCCTCAGTTTCGCGGCTCGATTTCCATTGCTTGTACTTGGTCACTGGGAAGCGGGTGTTGACCTCGTCCATGGTCATGAGCTTCTTCTCTCTCCTCCTGCGATGCGGTCTAGGCATGTTGGCCATATCAATGGGCTCCCCATCAGCAGCGGCCTGGGCGGCGCGACGACGGTTGTATCGGAAGCAGTACTTAACGCCGACGATGATCCTGAGCGGCGCGTTAATAAATTGCAGACGGCAAGCGTCTGCGCATGGCCTACCATAGATTTGTAAAGACTACACCGAAACCGAGGGCGACAAAGAAGAGTAAGGGTGAGCTGGTAGGGCCGCTGCTGCCGCCATCGTTATTGCTGGGTGGCTGCGTCGACGAGGGGGCCGAGCTGGGGACGGCAGTGCTCGACATGGCGATGCGACACTACTGTTCCATATGCAGGTAGGATATCGAGGCGGAGAGGGCGAGAATCCGGGTTGCGATGGCGCGGCTTTGGGGGGGGGGGGTGGGATGGCACTGGTCAAAGGTGTGGAGGGAGCGATGGTGACGGTAACGACTGCACTCGTGGCGATCGAAGGGCGGGATCTTCCAGGTGTGCAGGTGCAGGCAGTGGACGGCCCAACGGCGGATTGCCACACTCACTAGCCGTGGACAAGGACAATAGCTGCTGTGGTGCACATGTGATGCAGGGCAGGCAAAGGCGCGCTGTTGTGCGAGCAACGTTGGTGAATGCGCGTTATTGAACCCACGATCAATCAATGAATGGGGCGGTCGAGTGGAGTTGGCAGAAAGCGCGGGCGGGTGGCCGTCAGGCGAATAAAGGACGCAAAGACGTCGGCCGGCAACCAAGCGCCAAGGATGGCAGGCGTGTCCCGAGTACGAAGTACGGATACTTGGTGGCGCAAAAGAGCTTATCTGCCGTGTACGACGCACGGTACGGCGGGTGTTGGCGAGGGAGGGAGGGAGTGAGTGAATGAGTGAATGAGTGAATGAGTGAATGAACTTTTTTTGTTTGTGCAGTGGTGTAGTTCCGGCTTGCCATGCAAACATGCAGGCATGATGCCATGATGCAACTACATACACACGCAGTAGCGGCGGCAGTATCATGTTCATTGTCCACGCAATCCCACACCTCGAAACCCTGCTTGGGTTGGCCGCACCCCTGCGTGCATACAAACTGCAAAGTACGGACTAGTACATGGTGTATGTACAGCCAGCCAGCCCAGCCACCCAAGCAAGTGGGCCTTCCCCAGCGCTAACTGCTAATGCTAACAAGCCTGCGAGCATACCCACATCACACAGCTTGCAGACAAGGCAGTTCTCTTTCTTTGGAAATCGCAAACAGCTTGTTCACGCCTTGTTCTCTTATCTAGCTACCAACGAAGGCCCTCTTTTTTTATTTCCACCTCTGCCGCCACCACTTAATCTGCAGCAACACGGCATTGAATTATTTCTCGGGTTCAGCCATGGCCGAGACTACCGAGCCCAACCCAATCGTCTTCTTCGACATAACCCTAGGAGGTATGCGCCCACCTGCGCACCCCCCTTACCCCCCTTACCCCCTCTTACCCCACGCCACTTTCTGCCACCGCCTCGTGCCTGCTATGCCGCGACTAATTCAAGCAATCAGGCGAGAAGCTGGGGAGAATCAAAATGGAGCTGTTCAAGGACGTCGTGCCAAAGACTGCTGAAAACTTTCGCCAGTTCTGCACGGGTGAAACCAAAAATAGTCGGGGTCAGCCGCAGGGCTACAAGGGCTGCAAGTTCCATCGTGTGGTAAGTGCTGTTTCAAGTAGTGGCTGCGGGTAATTCCCGCTCGTATCTACCCCGTCATTATCCATTACCTCAGCAAACACTCACACGCTCAGATCAAAGGCTTTATGATTCAGGGCGGTGATTTCATAAACGGAAACGGGACCGGGTCAAGAACCATCTGGGGTGTGGAAAAGTTTGCCGACGAGAACTTTACCCTGAGGCATGACAAGCCGGGCCTGTTGTCCATGGCAAACTCTGGCCCAGTAAGACACGACGCCCCAACCACACCTTCCTTGAACCAAACAGCCACTTGCTGACATGCGCAATCAGAACACGAACGGATGTCAATTCTTCATCATCACGGCCAAGAACGGAACTCCTCACTTGGACGGCAAGCATGTTGTATTCGGCAATGTTATTGAAGGCATGGACGTTGTAACCAAGATTGAGAACACGCGAACAGTAGCCAACCCCGAAGGAAAGCCCGTTCAAGACATTGCCATTGCACAGTGCGGCGAGATGTAACAGAGTCGTGGGTGACGCTTTTGCAAAACAAACCACCACATCCTCGCACTAGGTGTACTGTCAAGTGCAGCATCCAACCAACATTGTGTCAATCCTTCTTCTTCGCATGGCCTGCATGGACGTGTGGACGTGCGTGAACCATGGTGATGGTGAGGCTAATTAACGTGCTCCACCAGTAAGCTGGCCACACCAGTAAGCTGGCCGCCCCACCAGACTCGACGCAACGTTCTGCGCAATTGAGCCACAATAACTTTGTAAAATGAGATAAAACTTAAAGATATAATTATTTATCTAGCTCTGCATGAAGTCCGAGTATGTCCTTTAATATGGCACTTCGTGCACGTTGGTGGCGCGCGCCGACGTCGCTTACTAGCCTGGCTCTGGCTAGCCTCTATTACTACTCTCTCTGCCTCTGTAGCTAACTGCTAAGCCTGCTGCACCTAGAGCACTCTACTAGAAGCAATATATTAACGCTGCCGACTCTTCTTTTGTTGTTGACGCTGATTTTCTGCACGTAGCCTTTTATTCTCCTCTGCAAGTATTGTTGCTGATTGCATCGTAAGCTAAGCGCTTTTAGCAAGCTAGCGTATCGCAACGTTCGTTGGGCTCTCTGACTGCTGGCGTAGCCGCTCTTGGAGATAGCGTACCTGCTGCTGAAGCTCTGCTACTGTATGTGGTGTCTCTGTCTGCGCTGCTGCCTGCGCTGCTGCGTTATTATCTGTGGTTGTCTGCGGTGGAGACGGTGTTCTGGCTACCGTGAGCGACGATAGGACGCGATTTGGACGGGGAGGGATAAGGCCTGTTGCCTAGAAGCCTGCCTGGATATTCTGCTGCGTAAAAACTATTGGCCGGATCCGTGTATAGGCTGTGAGGAAGTCTATCTTATTAATATAGTAGACGCCTTGGTGGGCGAGCTCCTTAATCTTACGTCCGTACGCGCGCTTAAGAGGAGAGTAGTAGCTTACATCTAGAGGCTAGAGGAGATAAGAGGTATAAGGTAGCATATAGAGAGTAATAATCTTGTTCTCTGCGCAATACTGGTCGAACTCTGGCGTAGCGTGGCTACTATGGCTGTTAAGGATAAGAAGCCGATAGACTCCAGCTGTACGAGACGCTGTATGCTGATTGAAGTGCTTTACCTACTTAAAACTAAGCTTATCTATCGTCTAGCTATTGTTGGAGACGCTGATAATCTAGTCTAGTGGGAGCCTATTATACTAGCTAGCCTAGTAGACCTTGCTAGATAGGATTACGAATGGTGGTAGAGACTAGCTAGACGCATTAATACACTCTATCGCTGTTACCTACTCGCGATTGCCTGGCTGTACGACAACTGCTCTACTAACTCTATTAGAGCTAGTTACAACTTTTAACGTTGCAGCGACGCCTATAGCGAAGCTAGTCTTATTAAAGTTATAGATATCTTAGTCTAGCACGCCGTACGTCTGGCGCGTCTCCTCTACTAGCTTAAACTACGCTATAATAGCGATAGGATCCTTAGAGTTAGCGCGCTAGCTATTAAGCCTTCTACTCTACTTTGTCTAAAGCTCTGGCTGGCTCTAGATAAAGCGCGACATCTAGTTCTTGCTAACAGGTTGCAGAGGTAGATCTTAGCTACGCGCAGCGAGTAGAGTGTCTGCTATCCGTCGCACGTCGATAATATAGGGCGGAAATCCTCGTTAATTAAGGTCTAGGATCCACTGCACGAGAGACTGCTCCTCGATAGGTAATAGCTTACGCCTAGTAGATAGAATCTCTAATCGTGGCTAGACACCGTGGAGGCGCGTCTGGAGAGTTGATTTTGGCACGTCATACGCTGCTGCAAGTGCGCGCACTAATTGTTTTGGATTATTACGATAGGAAGCTATAGCAAGACTTAGCCTGCCTTCACGAGAAGTCTGTATAGAGCGTTGTCGTCGCGGCATTGTGGTAGTTGTGCAGAGCGTCGGGTCAAGTTTGGTGGGGCGGCCAGCTTACTGGTGTGGCCAGCTTACTGGTGGAGCACGTTAGTGTCCGTGCTTACATAAGGGACCCGCTGAAATTCTCTCGGCCTTACGCCCACAGTCGCGTGCATTCATTCACCCCGCCGCCTCTACAGCTTTCTGCACCACGCCCTTAGCAACGTCATATCCTTGCCTCACTGCTCCCATGTAACCGCCTTTCGCCCAGTATGGTCTCACTTGCTGCAACCAACCCACCCGTCAGCGCCATGGTTCCGAATATGGGAAGTGGTAGCCTCAAACGCAAGCAAATCGAACCCCCGTCCAGCCCGGTGACGGAGAAGACAGACTCGAGTCAGTCCAAGCGCCGCCGAGTGACTTTCGACCCCGACGTCGACGTGAGGATACTGTCTGACCCCAATGAAAAGAGCTTAGAGCTGGTGGGGGAGGAGGTGCGGCGCGCCATTGAAAAGCATGCGGCGGGCGAGAAGGCGGCCTACGATGGGCTCAAGGCCCTTTTCAAGGAAGCACCCACGTCTGAAAGCGCACCACTGTCGCGGCTTCTGCAAAAATATGTCGTCGCACTTTCCAACAATACACCACTCCTCGATACAACCTGCAAGGGCCTGGTGCATGCTGTCATTGACTGTAACTGGATCGCGCGTAACGACGACTTTCTGCGCTCCTTTCAAGTCTTCCTGCGCAGGTTGCTCTCTGTGCAGTCCGGCTACATGTCGACAGTTTTGCAGATGCTTGTCGACATGTTTCTCCGCACGCCCTCCCCAAACGCCCGGCAGCAGGACGACCCGCCCATTCCACGCGTACGCCTATTAGCTCGCGTACACGAGACGCTCAGAAGCATACTCCGATATAGTCCCATGGCCAGCTCCTTTCTCGCACCTGTCATCTCCAGCACATTTCCCTTCTCCAACGAAAGCGCCAAGACGCACGTCAATTATATCCGCAACATCTTCGCTCTCACTGAATATGCGCCCGAAATTAGAGGCGAAATTCTGGCATTGGTCACGGACAAGCTATGCAAGATTGATGCTCAGATGCAAATGGATATGGACGATATGGACGACGACCTGGAGGAACGCCTCGTGAACGATGCTATTCATGACGAGGAAGACGATGACAACCTAAGCGATGCCGGCTCCGTCTCAAGCGAGGAGAGTCTGGATCCGGAAGAGCAGAGAATTAAAGATATCAAGGACATGATGGTCAAGCTTGACAGCGTCATGGATGTACAATTCTCCTACTACGCCTCGATATTCGACAAGTGTGATGTCAAGGAATCAGACCGCATTTACCAAACCCTCCTTGCACAATTCCAGTCCATCATCATCCCCACCTACCGGTCACGACACGCTCAGTTCGTCTTGTTCCACTTCAGTCAAATGTCGCCCCTTTTCATGGAGCGCTTTGTGGATGCTTGTTCGCATTTAGCCATCGACTCCAACAGACCTCCGTTGCTACGCGCATCAGCCTGTGCTTATCTCGCCTCATACATCGCTCGTGGCGCACATGTGCCTGGGTTCGTGGTCCGTGATGTCTTTGCTACTCTGTGCGAGCAGCTCGACCGCTTACGCGCTACGTACGAGCCCAAATGCATTGGCCCCGATCTGCGTCGCTACGGCACATACTACGCCATTGCACAGGCGCTTCTCTATGCCTTTTGCTTCCGGTGGCGCGATCTGATCGTAACAACCGACGGAAAGTTACCCACCGACGCAGACATCATGTACCACGAAGGTGACTTCTTATGGCATGGGAAGACTCTCGAAATCGTACGCCGCAACATCTTTTGCAAGCTCAACCCACTAAGAATATGCGCACCGGACATTGTCCAGCAGTTCGGCCGCATCTCTAAGCATCTCCGCTTCACCTACGTTGATACTCTGGTCGAGACCAACAAGCGTGTGCGTCTTTCACGGAGCCTGGCTAGTGGCTATCTCAACGGCTTCGGCGGCCGTGAGACGGCTCTCAGTGGAAAGAAGGGTGAAGAGGCTTTCTTGATGGATGCCTACTTCCCGTTTGATCCGTATGTGCTGCCGCGGAGCAGGCGCTGGGTTGAACGCGACTACGTCCAGTGGAAACCAGTACCCGGTATGCCGGTAGAAAAGGATGACGAAGAGGATGATGGAGAGGATGAGGACGACGATGACGACAACGAGGATGAAGAAGACGGCGACGACAGCACTTCAGATCAAGAGCACTCAGAACTTGAGGCAATCCCTGACGATCTTGACGATGGCAGTACCGAGGCGAGTGTGTGATTTTTTGCGTACTTTTTTTTTCTCCTAGGCGTTTTATGGGGTGAAAAGATATGCGTCAAAGGAGATATATATCTGCGTTAGCATGCATGGCCAAAGGTGGCCCGGTTCGATTAACTATAGGATACATGTCACGGCCTTTTTGAGCTAGGACTGAGCTTTGCATTTTCGAGGGCATTTCTTTCCAACGTTCTTGTGCATAACTTTAGCAAATAAAAGGCAGGTTACGGTAGCATGGTTTCGGGGTGAACTAGGGGAACTTGTATGTATGACGCAAACCTGAGAATGATGAATATAAAAAGTTGATAATAAATATGATTTCTATGTTTTGATGTGGTCATGGTAACAAGGCAATGTCATCCTGCAGTACGTTATTCGTTTCTATCTTTTTATCGAAAAAGTTGGACTCTTCTTGCGCCCTTTCTAGTGGCTGGATATTCCCAGTTAGTTCTTCATAGACTTGTTTTGGTGTAGACTACTAGCCCTACCCCTTTTTCCGCTGCTTCTTTCGTGCCAAGACGAAATCCAGAGGAGATGTGTTCAAGTTTGTTCCATCTTAAAAGCTTGCCAAAATGACAAATAACACACACGGTGTCAATGCTGCTAACAATCCCACCAATCCCCAAACATCTCACAGATACTGTCTCGGCGGTGAAACACCCATCTCATCATCCCCCCACCAACACTGACCCTGAAGACTCTTCTTCGGACTCAGCCTCCCTCCCCTGGCCTTCATCAGCGCCGCTCTGGCGCTCATCTGGCGATGGCTACCTCCCTGCTCCACGTATGCTGACCGCAGATCCTCACTGCCCTTCAAACTGCCCTCTCGCCTGCGCACAGGAGGGATGGAATCCATTACCGGACTCGGGGGCGCAGGATGTGTGATACTAAAGTCCATTTTGTCTTGCTCATCTTCCCCGACGAGAGTGGTGCGTGCTAGGCCTGAAGAGCCGGGTGGACTAGGACGGGAGGAGGCAGCAAGGTGTTCGGCTGAAAGGCGGAACATTTGTTCGCTGGAGTGGGATGAGGAGAGTAGAGCTTGTGAGGGGGGTCCGAGAGTGAGTGTTTGCATGGCATCTAGAGAAGGTATCGAGGTGGGGCGAAGAGGAGGTGAAGAGGGTGCCGTGTCAGGACGGTCGCCGTGTCGGAGGCTTGTTAACGAAGGATTGCTGGATGAACCTGTGACAAAACTTTCATGTGTGAGAGGTCGATATGCTTTGGTTTGTGCTGAATCCTCTACGACCATAGAGGATTTTGAAGGCCAACGTATATTCCGAAATCGTCTGGTTCCAGCTGCAATAAAGTCACTGCTGGAGGATAATGTCGAGGAATCATTGGAACCTATGGGAGATACTAAATCTGTATGCAATCGTCTGGGTGTAACCATACGGATAACTGATGTTTGTTGGGCCAAGGGAAAGGAAAGTACATCATCGGGTGATTGTTTCAACCCCGGTGACTTGGGCAACCCATAACTGGGCTTAGCTTTCGAATATTCGGCTTTTGGCACATCAGATGATGCAAATAGTGAGTCTTCATCCGTAGATGGGCGAGGAATGATACCAATATTGTCAAGAGGGTCCTCTAATGCTGTATTTGAGGCACCTAGAAGAAGCGACTCTCTTTTTGGAGATGGGACCGTATCATCATACACCATTGGCCTCTTGCCCTTGTCAATCTTGCTTAAGCGTCCCGACTTGAGGAAGCCCCCAAATCTGAACTGCAAGTCTTTACGTTTTTCCTTTGCACTCTGGTATAGCTCATCTTGGTCCGTATCCCCATCATATTGCACGTCGTTTTGCAGGCGTGCATGGCTGGAAGTCCTGCGTGCCTGGAGTGCAGCCTGGAAGGCATCCCAGTCAGCAGTGGTGTAGAAGAGACTGGGACCTTCTTCGCCGTTGGCGTCAAAGTACAGGCTTACATTCGGTAGGCGGGCTGCACCTCTCCAGGCTTGCTCCTCCTGGGTCTCAGATTCGTGAGACAGGCTTGAGCGATGTGTGTTGTAGGGATTGAGTGGCACACTTTCATCTTCGGTGGAACCCCTACGACTGCCGAAAATGCGCTTGAGTTTAGCAATCGTCTTTTCGAGGAGCTCGGCAACCTGTGAAGGCCTGCGGTGATTTGACGGACTGTCATCTGTTTCGTTGACACCGGGTGTGGGGGGAGTAGTAGGAAGTGTAGAGTAGGTACTGTCTTTTCTGGACCGTGGTTCTGACATGGCCACGGAGTAGGTTGGAGGCGGAATACACGGTCGAACTATTCCTGTTTCAAAGCGTAGTGCTCATGTTCTTCTGCGTTTTTCGCAGTAACCTCCTGGGTAGATGACAATTGCCGAAAGGCGTCGCTTTAGCGAAAGATTTGGAGGATAGCAATATTGGCAGGTTTCAGGTTTAATGTTTGTTTGGATTATATTCACCACGATAAAGGTTTCGTTGGGGAGTATGTGTGGGGTTTCAGGTGTCATAACATTGAACTCTCAGGGTTGATGGCAGCGATATTGCAGAGACGGGAAGGAAAGGATTCTTGTCGCAAGACATGGCCCCACCTTCATAATTATCAACAGATTTACTAGTGTACCCGTGAGGGATCATCTTTACCTAGCAACCGGGCAGGTGTATGCTTACCAGCGAGCATGACCCAGGAAGCCAACTGGTACCTCAAAATGGCAGGCGAAGCCCATCGTACGGGTCTGGCTAGAAATAAATGATACCGTTAGGAGGCTCCCTCGAAGCTTCTTGGAACTATATTGGAACGGCCAGGTGGTCTCATACCTGCACATGCATGGGTCAGAACCGATCTCGAATGTTCCTGAGACAGCTCGTCCTATGGGAGACGCGCGGAGTAAAAGGAGCCATATGGTACAGTGGTTGTCTAATAGACTACTGCAATTGACCAGGTAGGCTCAGGGCCGATGGCCTAATGGTTGAGACCCTGAGATGGATTGGGTAGCTCGGCATCATCGTGAGCCTGCGGTGAGCGGTCCCAGACGTTGCATCACAATTACACCAAAGGAACTAACCTCACCTTTCGATAGACTTGTAGCTACGTAGCGGACAAATTGCAAGTGAGTGCTTTGAACCATAGCTAGGCGGGTTGATAGCCCTGCTACAAGATGAAAACCTTGCTGAGGGTGAAGACACTGGATACATGTAGGTTTCTACTGAAAGGTCGTCTTGATGCAGGGCTACAAGCTCCACTCGACGAAGAACGGAGATGGTCCGTCCGGGTTCAATTGGCGGACAGCGTGGTGGTTGTGGTTCGGAAGCATGTGGAGTCGTTAGGCTAGGTTCCGGCAGGTCGGGATGATGATGCTTGGCGTGGGTGTTCAAACAGGGCAAACACTCGCAACCTACTACCTATGACACCACCATCTCGACCTGTGTGGTTCGCGAATCTCCCGCACTCGCCCATGCCACAGTAATCCCTCTCAGGCTCGCGATGCCGCCTCGAACATGTCTAGGAGCGTCCAGGGGCTTGTCGTCACGATGGACAATTCTGGTTCGCCCAAAGCACCACCGGAGGTTTGCTTCAAGCTCCGCAAATGCCCCCGAGATCTACGATGTCGTCTGCGTAGGCGGTGGGCCAGCAGGATTGAGTTTGCTCACGGGATTGAAAGCATCGCCAATTACTAGCGCTTTAAAGGTTGCGCTCATCGAGAGCCAAGACTTACAAAAGAATCGACTACCACACGATGCAAGTTTGGACACTTTCTCAAATAGATGTAGCTCGCTCACGCCGGCATCGGTGAAAAACCTACAGGGTATGAATAGGCATCTCGAATATCAAACACATTTTCTGACTTGTGTGACATAGAAATTGGAGCATGGGCGCATGTAAACACATCGCGAGTACAGCCATATCACGAGATGCAAGTGTGGGACGGCGTGAGCGATGCGCGCATATCCTTTGACTGGCATACAGCAAAGCCGCTTCTAACCCCTCGTAACCCTGCACAACCCACGACTATCGCCTACATGATCGAGAACACCAACACTGTCACAGCACTACTTAGCCGGCTCGAACAACTGGGTGGTGTCGACTTTCACACATCTACAAAGGTCGACTCGATCGAATTGGGCACCGACACAGAGTCAATAGACTTGTCATCTTGGCCAATACTCAGATTGTCAAGTGGGAAATCATTGGCCGCCAGGCTGTTGGTGGGAGCGGATGGCGCAAATAGTCCGGTAAGGACATTTGCAGGTATCGAGTCGCGAGGCTTTGATTACAGTAGGCACGGTGTGGTGGCTAGCTTGAAGCTTGAGGGACAAGGCTGGGGCGGACAGGATCACAAGATTGCTTACCAGCGATTTTTGCCAACTGGACCAATTGCTATGCTGCCTTTACCAGGAAATATGTCGACACTTGTGTGGAGCACCACACCCGAGCGTGCGGCGAAGCTAAAGGCGTTATCACAAAATGACTTTGTCGCAATGGTCAACGCAGGCTTCCGATTATCACCAACAGATCTCGAATACCTCCACACCCTATCTTCAGGTCAAGAAGAGGAACTAGCGTGGCGTGAAAAGCACACACCGGCTGACGATCGTGCACTGCCCATGCGGACAGTAGCAGTGCAAGCTGGCACTGTTGCATCCTTCCCCCTCCGGATGCGACACGCAGATACGTATACCGGGGAACGAGTAGCGCTAGTCGGCGACGCAGCGCATACCATACACCCGCTAGCAGGTCAAGGACTGAATCAGGGTCAGGGCGATGCGGCAGCTCTTGTCCGAACGATATCGCATGCAGTGCAGACGGGCCAGGATATCGGGTCGACCTTGGCTTTGGAAAGCTACACTAGCGAACGCTATGCGGAAAACAACGCGATGCTGGGCATTTGTGATAAGCTGCATAGACTTTACAGCGTGGAATCGGGGCCACTTGTCGGACTACGAAGTTTGGGTTTGCGAGCTGTGGATGCAATGGGTCCGCTCAAGGGCTTCTTCATGAGTCGGGCAGCTGGTGGATCGTAGGCGTGTGTAACTGTACTTGTGCAATATGTATTTGTAGCTTGCCAGATCACCAAATAAAGGGCTTAATTCTGCAGCTTCTATGGCTCCTTTCCGGTGCTCTGCCCCACTAATAACTGCCCCTCAACCCTCAGCCGACAACAACACGTTTGCCTGACTACATCGAGTTGATGCAAACATATGCCACTTGCAACCCGCACAATGGCTGACCACCAAGCCGAGATTGAAGCTTTCGGTAGTGGCAATGATTTTTGGCTCTTTGGCTACGGGTAAGAGAAAAGACGGCATATTGTTGCCAAGGCATCTCAGTAACTAACGGTCACGACCACCCACTAGGAGCCTAATCTGGAAACCACCGCCACATTATGGTATGAAATATCCCCCCCCCCCCCAAAAAAAAACATCCATTGAGTGGTGGAAGAAGAAGAATAAGAAGGTGGTTTTGGAGAATGATTCGGTCTGGTGTTGACAGATGTTGAATTGGGAACAGATCAGCGTGTACCGGGGTATATTGAAGGATATGTAAGACGTTTTTGGCAGGTATGGAATCATTTCTAGTGGGATATCCTTTTTCTTTTTCCATCATCGCTATTCAGCATGATGGAGATGCAGAAGAACCTCAAATTAAAAGCTGTGATAGCAAAAGCTGAATGACGCACCATACAGGCTAGGTGAGTCAATCCTATTCCCTACATGTCCCCCTTCCACAAAAGAAAAACAAGAGACTGGACAAAACATGCCCAAACACACTTCGCCCAGCGGGACAGCTGTTGCAGATAAACAAAGAAGTTGAAGGTTAAACAAGTCCACGCAGTGAAGATCACCGCGGTACGCCCGAGGCACCAGGTCGGGTAGTCACATTGATTGAGCGAGCGTTTTGGTCGACATTACCGGATTCTGTGCGTCCCTCCATGTCACACACACCATACACAGTAATAACCTTCAGATGTAACATAGCACACGGCCAGCCCACGTGTCTGGGGCGCAGCATACCACATCCCAACACAGCACGTAGCAGCCGTACGGTCGTACCTGGATCTGCGCGAAATCAACGGGTATTCGATCCAATTTACGCCTTTTTACCCTGCCAGTGCAGCACAGCAACAAGGAGAAGGAGAAGAGGATGAAGGATCAGGACAGTGCGGCAAGAGTATAAAATGTCTAGTCTACATTGGATTGCCTGAGAACCCGCAGTTCCTGGGTGCGCAGGACCCACAGGCTTTGGCGGAGAAGATCATGGAGAGTATGGTCCTTCCTCCTTTTTGTCTTGTTTTCATGTCTTTTCCTCTCCTTGGTGCCTTCCTTCCTTCCTTGATACTTTTTATCAGTTCTCGTTCATGTTCTTCCTAATCTACCTACCCCACCTTGTCTTTACGGTTTATGCCGCTAACGAGTTTGGCTTTTCTTCCAGGCAAAGGTCCAAGTGGCGAGAATAAAGAATATCTATATAACCTCGAAACTGCACTACTGGGATTAAGCGAGGAAAGCAGTGATGCTCACGTGAGCGATTTGGTACGGCGGTGCAGAGCGCTACAAGGGGAAACGAGAGGGATGGAGGGCAGACTACGCGATGGATAGAAACAGAGGGTAAGACACTTTAGCGGCTGTGGTAGTACAAATCAGGCGGTTATAAATAATTATGATTATGACGAAGCAAAACATTAGTCTATGAGCAACCTCTGGTTTTAACGCCAGTCGCAATGCATGAGCAACTTTTTGAATCCTTGATACAATCCATGGCTAGGGCAAACACAGTAGCTATGCCCATGCACCCACAAGAGCCATGAGCAGCGCGCCCCCCACAACACTGGCGCAAGCCTGTAACCGCCGCTTCCCACGCAACGTAACATAACTCTCGTCACTCAGAAAATCCTCAGCTAAAAGCTCTACCAAACCCGCAAAGAGCAGCAAGCCGCTCGATATGGCGTTCATGAAGCCTACAGTTAGCAGACCTGCTTCACTCGCAGGGTCATATAGCGTATGGATCGCCAGGCCAATAGCTTGACCAATTGGTGTTGTGGTACCGTAAGCCAAGGCCATGAGCCAGGGCTTTGGGGACCCAACGGGGAAGCGAATGGCGCTGATGCGGGCGCCGAGGGCGAAGCCTTCGAATGTTTGGTGGAATGAGATTGCGGTTAGAAGGACGATAAAGGAAGTGCCGGTTGCGACGGAGAGGGCCATGCCAATGAAGACGGAGTGGAAGAGGATACCGGCTTCCAGTAGGAGGCATTGGAGGAGGAGTTTCTTGTTATGGGCTTCGCTCTTTCCAGGATCGGAGGGAGAGGCGCCGGGTGTGCTGTGAGGTTTTTGCGGGGCATGGGGGCCGGGAAGTAGGCGGGACTCGTCCTCCAGTTCGTCAGTCTCTTGCTGGAGCTCTTCTCGGGTGAGTTCGAGGTCGGAATCATCATCATCGTCGTTATGGTCATAATTATTGTCGCCCTTTGACTTCCGAGGTAGGAGGCCGTCGGATGTAGCCGGTGTCAGGGGCGATGCGAGCGAAAATGATGGTGACGGTGCTGCCATGAGGTGAGCTGAAGACTCGACGTCGTGCAGCATGATGCCCGGCACATGGCCATTTGTTACACCTGGCCCGTTGCTGTACCTCCCGTAGCTGTGGCTCCTCTTGTGCCCCGGACGCGCCTCTGTGCTACTATCAAGCCCCAGGTTCTCGAAACCGGCCGAGTGCACGTGGCCGGCTCCCCTTGCCGCAAAGAACATTTCAATGCCCACGACAACAAAGACCGACGTCATTGCTATGAGGCCTGGCATGGCCGGATAGCCATGGTTCCAGAAATGGGGGAGACATGGATGCGTGAGCGACTCGAAGGCGGTCGGGAGCAGGTGGACAAAGGCAGTTGCGATGAGCACGCCTGTCCCAAAGTGTCTGGATATGAAGAGGAACTGGTGTGGCACCCGAATCGAGGGAAAGCGCCTGACGACAATGGGGAAGGAGCAAGCTGGGCGAAGGGGTCAGCGAGGCAACGACGGCACCATTGGGGGAAGCCACGAACCGGCAGTACTCAGCACGAGGATGAGGCCCAGGGCGAGGACGTGGGTGAGTGTGTTATAGTCGCCTTTGCCGCCCTTGGTCTCGCACTTTGGTCTTTGCTCATCGTCCTGTTGTCGTCGGAGCAGCTCGGCGCGGAGGATATGCGCAGGAAGTGTGGTGAGGTCTGCAAAAGGAATATAGTCAGCAGCATGCGACGACGATTGGACCGATGAGAGCGCCATGTGACTTGCCTGCTAACACGACCACATCTGGCGACATGGCGGTGGTGAGTACCGGTACGTCTCCATCACGACGCGCGGACCAAACAAACGGCTGTCGCCCTGCATCTGGCGGGCTCGGGCCGGGCGGACGCTCTTTGTTCCCCCTCTCCTGTGTCTTATTCACCCTCCTAGCTCCTTTCGGGCCTGCATCTCGACCTGTTCACCTTCACCACCACCACCCCACGCGTCTTGTGGCCGCCTGGGTTGTCGACATGCACACCCAGCAGCGAGCGGCTTGACATGCGGCCAAACGGTGCCAAGAGTGCGTCATAGTTTATTCCTCGGTACCGGTACAGCAGGTGGACATATCAGATGCGAACAGGACAGGCCTCCTTGAAACAGATCATCTATTTACATATGTTGCACTTCCACTTTCGTCTGCACCATGTATGCGCCACCCCCGTCAGTCTGCACCTGAAGCGCCTTCACGTCAATGGTGGTGGCAAGTTTTCCATCTCCCTTGCAGTCCAGTCAGCAACCCCTTGTCAGCGTCGCTGTACCAAATACTCCGACCGCCATTGTGACGGCAACGGTGCTGTCGCACGAATCCGTCAGCAATTGCCATGTTCAAAGCGCACATCTCTTCTCTAAATGCCATGATGAACCCATGCAATGTAGTTCCCCGGTCTATTGACGATCCTACTGGTGATCCCCATTTGGGTGCCCGACCCGCAGAAACCATATATAAGCTGGGGGCCGTTATCAATCCACCCTTGTCTGAAATTATTCTTGCCCGGCTATAAGAACAGCAGGTAGGTGTCACAACCACACCAGTATACACAATGTTGACATCGGGTCAGGCACCCTGTCAAACCCGACGTCGCTTCTGCAGTCTAACACCAATCGGGCTCATGATAGTCTCATCTCGACGGCCCCTCAATCGTCTCCAGTAACATCAGAGACGGTACAGCCGCAGCCCACCGCCGTCTCGCCAATGTCAGAATCAACAGGATGGAAAATGAGCAGCGGTTAGGAAAGTCTGACCCAGTCACCACTTGTACCATTTTCCCTGTTGCGCCTTGCTAGGCCCCACTGTATTTCGTCGGTCTCTGACCAGGACACAAGGCACATTGCTAGTCCTGCGACGAGAAAGAGTGCTGGAGGGCCGCCAGGGGAAGCACGGGGAAGCAAGGCGGGCCGAACCGACAATGCCTACACAGCAAGACTTTTTGTTCGTCGACGCCCAACAAGCAAAGACATCTCGCCAAGGTCGTCGCAATGCTCGTTCCTTTGTTATGCAGAATGCGCGAAGGAAAAATCCATGGTCTACCAGCAAGCACACTGCGAAGCAGAGAAAGTCTGGAAGCCCCGAAGGCGCAAGTCCCAGCAGTATAGCTACGTCAGACTCGACACATACACCCAAAACTGCCACGCCAAGCCCCCCAATCATCTACTACACGCCTGACTATTTTCCCTCGCAAGACGTGCTCGAACCTCCGTTGGCCAAAGGGGAAATTTGCCCGGACTGTCATATTTTCCTATGTCGCCCTGGTCAGCGCTTATGTCCCAGATGTCTTCTGCTCAAGCCTGCCGCGCCCGCACAAGTACCGAATACTCAACTGTTCGATCCCTTTCGTACATCCTCTGTCGAGATTACGCAAAGCGTTTCCGAATTATTGACCCATTGTAAGTTTGTACCTAGCGTGTATTTCATAATCGACGCTTGTGGACACGGGGTTCCCCATGGTGTATCGTCCATCACCCAATCCACCTCCGACGTGTGATACCATTGAACGTGCCCTGTGGGGTCTGGCGTTTATTTGTAAACATGGAGGACTTGTAGCCAGGGTTTAGTCATGTTACATACTCATCACTAACCGGTACCATACAGTCTCCACTGAAATGGCCCCTGGTATTATTGCAGTCGACATACGACACCGGTCCACCCTGATGAAGTCGGACTGGTTTGGCACAGCGATAAGTAATTCAGGCTTTATGCACAGTTTGCTCTCGACGATTGCACTGCATGCCTATGTTTTCGGCAAAGGCACCTTCGATGCCATTCTGTACCATAGGGCTCAAGCCATCGCTGCCGTGAATGCCACCATATTGACTCCAGAAGGCATCTCGGACGCTAATATCGGTGCCGTTTTCAATTTGCTTACCGTGGAGGAGAGCCTGTTGTTGCCAGAGTTTGCGCTGAACGAGGATCACAGAGCCCAGCTGCAGATACATCAAAAAGGGTTGCAAAGAATGGTCCAGCTGCGCGGTGGACTGAAGGAAATCAAAACAAATCGCATCCTCCAGGCTTTTATGCTTTGGTGTGTAAAAGTCTCTTTGTTTTTCCATGCTTGGTGGCTCGGAACTGTGGAACCGGTGTGGCATGTGCTTACTGAGCAACAGGCATTCGACAGCGCACGCCATCGCTTCTTTTCAAGCGCCCAACCCCTCAACTCTGGACTTTGTTAGCACTACGAGTTTCCCTCATCACCCTCAAGGCTACCGCCCAAACATCTCACAGCACCTGACCGACTACTGCCGGCATGCAGGTGTCAAAGAGTCACTCAACACCTTGGTAGAATCCGTCCTCGTACTAATTGCCGACCTCAACGTCTGGTTCAGCGATCCCGAAAGCCAGCTCGACCCACTGGATATTCAGAATTTTGCCTGTGTCTTGGAATGTCTGCTAGTGACCTGGCTACGAGAAAACGAAGCACATGTTACTCCTCTCGAAGATGCATTATGTGTTGCCCTCCTCATCTTCACTGTCCGCACAACAGAGGCAATGAAGCTTCAGTCCTACGTCCACGTGCTTCATTACGCCGCCAGCAAGCGTCTCGAAAAAGCCCTCAACTGCACCATCCGCACTGAATGGCAGCACTGCCCTGACTTACTTCTCTGGATCCTCTCCATCGGCGCAATCTCTGCAGAACCCTCGCCGGAAAGCACATGGTTCGTGTACCAAACGTCTGTCGCGTGCGCCGAATTTGGTATTTTCTCGGCAGAAGCGCTGCTGGTGCGTCTCCATCTCTGTGGCTGGGTCAGCTACAAACTCAACGAAGCGGCATGTCACCTTTGGGACCGGGTTATTAATCTCAGGTATAGATGAACCCCCTGTAACCCTTTTTGTCAGTTGACAATTGATTTGCTTATACTTGCGTGTTTGGCTACGCACATAGGCGAACATCGTACTACGAAGCGCCCTCGAAAGAAGAAGACGCCAATAGCCCCGTTGGGCCCCTCCAGCACCATGTCTCTCAGCCAGAGTTTGAAGCCTGGGAGAGTATCAATTGGGCGGCGCTGAGTGAGGGGCATGCTGAGTACCGTAGTGCTACTGCTGCGGCATGGCCGGAAGAGGTCTCGGGGGGTGAAGGGACTGGGGCGGTGGCCGAGATGGCGCATAGCGCGAGGAGTGGCTACGGGTTTGCATGTACGTAGGACAATTTTCTCGACATTTGCGGAGGAAGATGCGCTCGATTTGTTATTGTCGATATTGTTGTGGGCTGACGTTGGTGAGGATATAGGGCCTACGGCTCAACATTCATACGCACCTTGGATGAACGATCTACCCCATAGTTACGAACTGTAACCGACACCTTGTGTTAGATACTTGTTGGTTGGCATGGAACTCGCTGTAGAAAGCGTCACTTTGGTCCGGCTGTAGGTGTTATGATTCACTACCGATGCGCCGGGACAAGTACTCAACATTTGTTGCAATCATTTGAGTCAACAGCAATGGAAAATTTACAATGAAAATTGTATGTTTGATGGGTTCAGCGTACTGACTCTGCACGAAGAAATGGTTACGCCTGTGAAGTGTAGCGGGGACAATGGAACCATTCATTCCTCCTTTGCTACGCCCAACCAAGTTCCCACAATTATTCCCTCATGTATATCACGGCACCTGCTAATACCTTTTCAAGCCTCCCACCACCACTTAGGAAGCATAAATCCCAACACCTCCCTAAAAACCCCCGTTCCCGTGCCGCAAGATTGAATCACTCGTGGAAACAAAATGTTCGTAGCGGATCGTCGGGTAGGATGGATGCCTCGTTTTCAGCTCCTTTGGGTCAAATGGGTAAGAAGAAGGCAGAGGAAATAGAAAGAGGGGCGCGGAATACGGTTTTTGAGAAGATGGTGCGTAAATTTAAAACTGTCAGATGGAGAGGCCTTTTTGAGAAAGGGATGGGGGTGATATGGTTTGTTATAGAGAACACACAGTACCTAGGTAAAGTTGTAAGGGGTTTATGGGATGCTGACGGTGATGAACTCAGGGGAAGTATTGTAGAGAATACGAAAAAAGACACCAAGCGAGTTTGATAGTGATTCCGGAAACTCGTTAGACAAGACCCTAGTCACATCCTACAAGAGCCTTCGCACCTGCGCCCATTTTTTTTGGTACTTCACTCAGGAGAAGTAAGCCGCTGTGTTTTGTCTGTTCCGTGGTACCGTGCATGTGCTTAATTGGTTGGATCAATAGGCACAGTTGGCGAGCAAAAGGATGAGGCCCGGTACATGAGGGTACGGTACGGTACAACCATGGAAAACACGCCGTATCGCACGGGCTGCTAGACATGACGTGACATGCTCCGATGCCCAAAAAGAAGCAAGATACACAAAGAAGCAATATTAGAAGAACGGTTCCTTGGCACCGGATTCAATCTTCACCGTAATGCGTCATCATTTACTTGTATTACACCTTCCCCCCCTTCCTTCACAACGCTATGCTATGTTATATTTTCATTACCGCTGTCACTCATGTGCCTCACAAAGCGGCCATAAGTCGGCCATTTTCATGGCAAAACAAAAACCCTCCTCAAATTAGTGTAATCCTCCCCTGTTTGTGTAAAATGAGGAACGGAAAGAGAAGGTGGAAAGCGCCCAAACTCCGAGAATGAGCGGAGGTGAAAATACCCCGAGGGTATTTATCCAATGCTGAAATGACTGTTTGATGATACAATGATGGCTGTAACAATGCTTGGAAATAGAAATAAAAAGCAGGAATCGCGGAATCGCTATGCAGAAATCAGATCAAGTGATGGACGTTCCAAGGGTAGATCGGGTCCAGAGCAAGTGGGTGGTCGAAGCGTGTGCAATACCCATTTACAAAAGTATCGCAAACCCGAAGAACACGCTGCTGAACAGCGCGGCAAGACCCAGACCAGCATTTGGCATAAAGATTGATCCCGCACCGCCCTTGGTAGAAGACGGGTTGCTGCCGCCGGTGGGCGAGGCGCCACCGAAGCCGGTGACGGGGATGGCGTTGGTGGCGGAGCCAGAGGGAGCGGCTGTGGAGGCCATGGTCGTGGGGAGCGACGTGTTGCCTTTGAAGGGGGATTGGGCACCGCAGGGGTGGTCTTGGCTGTGGGTGCTGTCAGCATATCTAGTAGTGGATTAGACAATATGAAATGGACGTACCGGCACTTGGACTGGCATGTGTTGTCGCCGTTGCAGTTGGAGACACAGGTATTTCCCCATTGCTGACAGATGAAGTACGGCAGCGTCTGCGAATACTGAGTGATATTGGGGGCAAGGCCGTTGTCGCACACGCATTGATAGGTTAGGTTGTCCGAATCGCACGTGTTGGTCTCGGTGGTCATGGAGGAGACACCGGGTTGCTGGAGGCAGATGAGTGGGCACTGCGCAGTGTTCTGCTGGCACCAGTAGTCTGGGTATTGTCAGCGATGGAAGAAGAAAAGACTGTATTGGACAGATGTACCCCTAGTTGATTGCTCGACGCTGTTGGGATCGATAGAGTAAGGGTAGTTTGCCTGGGGCGCTGTCTGAGCAGCGGAGAAGCCAGCGAAGGCGGCAACGCTGAGGACGGCGATGGAGTGCATGGTGGCGGAGTGGATGGAGGTTGGTTGAGGCTGGTGGGAAAGGGAGAACTGTAGTTGTCGTGTTAGTGTTGTTTCGCACTACTCGTCCGACAGATAATGCGCGGAATGTATGGTATACACACCAATAGTCGATCTCACAAAGTGAAGGTATTAAAAGTGTGGACTCTTGCAACGACAGACGGGTGGGCAAGTGCGGGTGGAATAAATAAAAAATTGCTTCGGGGAATATGTACCTTATTCAGCGATTGTGGATTGCGGAGGGAGAGGCTGGAGGGCAAGGCGGGTTGCGGTATATAAAGGGAGCGAGGCATTCACGGCAAAACAACGAGCTAGTGGAGGACCAAGCGGGATAGTTCGCTGGCCGGTACGTGCGCATCTCCCCGCCCTCCTGCTCGCCCGAAGTCATGCCTCTTGCGGATAGTTTGTAAGGGTTCCGGGCACGGCTATGTGGCTCTGCGAGCGGTGGGGTGATGGATATTGGGTATACCGGCCGTATGGTGGGCAAAAAGCGCGATAGCTTCACGAGCAGCAGTTGATAGACAGGCATAGCTCGGGGTGGCGGCAGGGTAGCTTAGGCAGGGCCTACTGAGATTGGCCATGTTTACTAGGCCAGTATGGGATCCCGGCTGCCATCTGCGCATCATTCGGTTAAGATGGGCAGAGCAAATGCCGCCAATTCTTCTTTCATCGTCAACCCATACACTAGGCACAACTGGCTTGCACTGGCTTGCACTGGCTTGCACTGGCTTCACTGGCTTGCATCCCTGGGGGCACGGTCGCCGCTGTTGCACCCACGGAAGCCTACATAGTACACATCTACCCCTCACCTCCACGCGGCTTTTTGGAGACGCCAACCACCTTCTTATCTGACGCGCCACCCACTCAACCCACTACTGTAAATGAATGGAGCCGGCGAGTTTTGAAACGGGAGCCTCATCCTCGTCGCCAGCCCGCCATGATGGGGCAAAAGCCGCTACGTGTCCGCAGGAGGAGCGCGCCAGTGCCAGCGTTGATGTAGTTTCGCCCCCGTACTGGCAGCAGCAGCATCAGCGCGGCAGCTACCTGAGCACCTACTCGGCCGATGGCCACCCTGCGCCCATTGGCCTCGAAGACCACACAGGCGAGGGTTCCGACCACTGCAAGGTGCTCTGGGCCAAAGGCGTCACCATCGATGACTACGTCGTCGTCAGTGGCACCGCGCCTGGGCTCGGGGCATACGTCGTCTGGAACTGTACCGTTGAGACGCTCGATGTAAGTTCTCCGCGCATGACGCTAGTCTTGCACCCGCCACCAATCATCTCGATGAGAATTGTTTTCCGAACACGGCTTCATGCAGAAGGCCCGTGTTGCATGCTGCAATGTGCAGTCGAGGCGGCGACCACACACCACACTACACCTACAGTGCTGACAACTAAATTCCAGGGTGGACCCATGAAGATACGGAAGAGGTGAGCCAATTCTCCGTTGTCATCTATTACAGATTACATACTATTGAGTATGCCTAGCCTGGCCCTGGGAGGCTGACTTCTGGTCTAGATACTCAGAGTTTGAAGAGCTGCACACGAAGCTGCTCCAGACATTTCCCGATGCCGCGGCTTCACTGCCGCAGTTCCCACCCAAATCCGTAATATGTAAGTCAGATGCGCCACCGAATGCCCGTATTCGCAGTACATGTTGCTCACATGTGCTCATTTAGCTCGGTTTCGCCCACGTTTTCTGGAAAAGCGGAAACACGGGCTCTCGTACTTTCTCAAGTGTGTTTGCTATCGATAACCCTCGCTAGCGTATATCGACTGACCTATTCTTAGCTGCATCTTGCTCAACCCCCAGTTTGCCGGGTCACCAGTCCTCAAGGACTTTTTGTTCTCGTGATGTCATTCATTCCCGTATGTATGTACTATTGAGCGTGGGTGTAATTGGGGAAAGTGAATGAATACATGGTATGATTGTGCCGTGTTTTGGCTTGTTACGGAGTACATGTACATAGATAGTAAGAGGCAGTTTGCAGGACTGGATTGCTAGTTTGCGTCTCCCAAAGTTCAAAGTGGTGTTGCAACGCTATTTCTCTTGTACAGACGCATTGCCAGTGCGGCCCGGCGGGAACGATGGTTCACACAGTCAGAGTCGACATGGTGCTGGATACCGGATACCAGATACCAGGATCAATGTGCGGCGATTGGCTGACAGGCACGGTGGCGCTACTCATCCAAGTATGTCGGAGATGGCGGACTGCAATTCGCTGAATATTGTCCTGCTGCTGTGGAGGAGATGAAGACCAGCAAGTTCTGCTATGAAGCTTAATCCAACCTCGCCCGTCCCCGTGGTCGGGGGGTTCAGTTTGCAGCCGGCGCGGTACGGTGCAGCAGTTCGCCTGCGCGGACGCTCTCCAGTCGACACCCCCTAACGGCTCGCGTTTTGCATGAACCCGGCCAGCACGACACTCAATGGCCGCTCTACCATGAAGAGCTGAAAGATGACCCAGCGAACTGCGAATGATTTCCAGCTTGCTCAACATGGCCAACGCCGTCCGGCCTCTGCTGCGAAGCTCCAATGAACGGCAAACGAGACTCAACTTTCTGCCTGTGTCGCGCGACGACGGCCACCAACATTCCCATGCCCAGCGCACCCCCAACCACACCACCACACCCGTCGCAACGCGGCGAAGTTCCAGGAGCGACCCGCTGCTTGCACGCGCCGACGATGATAGCAAAGAAAGAAGGCCGCCGCCGCCCGCCCGCACCCTCTCGGCGCGGAAGCGTCCAGCAACTGCGCTCGACCCCGACGCGACCGACGCCAGACGGCCGGCCAAAATCACCTTGACGCGGGCTCATGGCGACATGGTGCGCATTACCAATGGCGTACCTGGCATGCCGGGCGTCCTGGACATGCACGCCGACGACATGCCCTCTGCCTCTGCCTCTACACGGTCGACGCCGCGGCCTGGCAGCAGCTCCGAGAAGCGTGTGGCGCCCCCAGCTGTCCCCGCGCCCGCCTCGACAGGCTCGTCGCAGGACAAGCGCAGCCTACGCAGCCACGACGGCGGTTCACGCCTGAAGAGCGACCTAGCCGTCTACTTCGCCAACTACGACGACGTCATTGCGGGCGTGCCCAAGGAGGCGGGTACGTGCAACGCGTCTGCCTGTGTCGTCGCCCCGAGTGCTGCTAGCTAATTGCCCACGCAGAGTTCCTCGATCCAGACACACCTATATACATAGTGGACGAGCCGCTGAGGCCAAAGTCGCCCGTGCCCGTCACCCCAGCGCCGTCGCCCCGCCCCGCGAGCACAACAAGCCCGACGCGCTCACCGGAG